>VOQJ01017753.1:19916-35440 GCA_015052665.1 Apistogramma diplotaenia | reverse complement strand
GGGTGGGGGTGCGTAGGGTGGGGAACCCCGGGGGGGGGGGGGGGGGGGGGGACATATTTTATTTAAAGCCAACAAGCTAGATGGTTGATATCCCTACAGCTATTGTCTCATCTGTCTCAGCCTTTCTTTTTCTTAAGTAATCTTTGTAGTGCAATATTGCTGAAATGGCTGCTAATCAAGAAAAAGGTGGTAGCGACTTGCTGGCTTTAAATAAAATATGGCCCCCTGCTGGCACTGCAACTTAAGCATGCAACTTGGATGTGTGTCGATTTCACGCCTAGGAAAGGCAAAGTGTGACATCCACATGGTGGACTAGCGCTCCCATCACATTAGCTCTGCCGAGATATTGGTTTGCTGCTTATGTACAGCCATTACACAGTTGCCATTGGTGGATGAATGAGAGGAAAACTGACACAAAAATATTCAGGTCATAGTGTATCAATTAGTATGGTCCAATATGTACAAAATGCCTGTAATGCATCAAATTTGGCTCTGAAATTAAGTGTTTTTATGGTTAACATGGACGTTACTATAAGTGAATTTTACATGGAAAGTCTGCCGATGCTGACAGTGACACTGACATTCAACAGAGCACAAGCAATTACACTGCAAGGTGTTGAATTCCTAAAGGGTACCAGCACTAATATCACTTTTCTTTAAATGATGGAAAGCATTAATTTTAGACAGATGCATTCTAGTGTCCCCTCATTAGTCATAGTCCATTTAATATACATACAGTCAACAAAAACACCACCTGGTCTATTATGGCTGTACAATATGTTGACCACAGTTCCATTAACTCCATGGGTGGTATGACTGATCTAACCTAGTCTGCAAATTAAAAAAAACTTATGGAAATTGATATATTAATGTTTTTGATGATGTATTTCTGGGATGTTTGAAGACTGCACAACTGGTGCAATGTGACATTCTTCACTGGCCAATTTGCCTTCTTGTTTGCGAAGAAAAAAAACTTAATTCTTTACTGTAAGTGCTAAGAGCTGAGCACATTTTTTTACTCAATGTGCCAATGTGATTGAAGTAAAAACAAAATACCCAAAGAGCTTTAAGCATTGAGTTGTCTCATATCGTCTCATAGCAACAGTCAAAACCATGACTAGCACTTTCCCCAAGCATCTGCTAAGTGCCGCTGCTAGCTTTAAAAAAAAAAGAAAGAGGTGCTTGATCGACACAAGCCTTAAGGGCCTCATATCTCTCTTCGAATGAGCAAAGACTGCTATTTAATTAAGAGAACCAAATCTTATTTGTTTGTTAAATACATTTCAGTGATACGGAGACTCAAATCCCTGAAGCATTGTAGCCTAGCTGAACCTGCACTCTCTGACCTGCTCATAGAAGTAAAGAAAGCATTTCTTCACTTAGCTAAATATCACAGAATTATTAAAGAAGTTGGATCAGGCCACCACAACCCGTCTGTAATTTATGTGAGACATTTCAAGGCGTTAATATACAGTACATTTTTCAGTTTAATAGCACCAAGTTTTATTTAACTAATTATGAAGGGAAATAAATATATGAAGTATTAAATATATCTATCGGCTGCATGCACTGCAAGTGCAATAATTCCTGATCACCACCTACTCAATAGAACAAAAACAAGTACATATCATTCAGAAAGTAGTCAGATTTCTTAAACTGCTTTAAATCACTTTCCCCCCCTCAAATGAGCTTTCATGGGAATTTTCTGCTATTGGTCGTTGCAGAGCTCACCAAAGTTTTCCAGGCTGGGTGGGTACTGCTGATAGACAGTGCTTTTAAGGTCTCTCAAATATGCTCTATTGGGTTCAATTCAGAGATCTGTTCTGAGCGTTAAGCGACAGTATCAAAGTTGTTCTTACGCCACCCCTACATTGTACCAAATGCATGTGTAACTATGTAAACACTAAAAGTAAATCACTACAGCCATAGAAAGTTAAGTGATATTTGGTGACTTCAAACGACCACAGGTGAAATGGTGAGACCTGAGATAAACATTTATTAATTTCTAGGAAACCAACTGAAGCTGCTACCAGTGAGGGTGAATAATACAGTTGATTGACATATAACCTGGTATTAAATAAGCAGCCCGAGCCTGGATTGTCTGCAAGCAACCAGATGTCAACTTTGCGATGTCAACTTTGTGATTTGCGACGAAGTCCAGTATGGACACAGCTTTAGGCTCAGTGCTGGAAGGCAAACTTCTGGCCCAGTCTGAGGCTCTGGGTGCCCTGGAGCAGGATTCATTTACTACTTAGCAGCTCGTTCAGCTTTCCCTTAACCCTGACCAGACTTCCTGGCCCTACTGCTAAAAAGCACACCGCAACAGTGGTATTTAAAGATAAATCACTTTCACATGTCACTGAATGTCAGAAATGGGGAATGAAACTAAATTCTCCAAACAGCCACACTGTGGTTACTGTTTGTGTGTTTGTCAAACACCCAGCATGAGTAAACAGACTGTGTGAGACAGAAGGTTTGGGAATCTAAAACCCACACATTAATCATTAAAGAAAACATGCAAAAAAGTCTTGTTTGGTGAAGACATGCTACTCGAGTACCTATTGTTGCTGTTAAGGACTTAAATGAACCCCAGGCATGAGGGAATCCTTCTGGCAAGTTGATTTTAAAAACACTGATTAGCTTTTCTACAGTCTGAATTATGGGAAATGCTACTTGTAAGATAGTAAACTGCCTTATTGCTATCGTTATGTTTGATAACAGCAGTACATCTTTTCAAGAAAAACTCCTATTCTAGCTTTATCGTACCAATTCACAACAGTCACCTTAAGTTTTAATATTATAGAGTAAAGACACTACAATATTATATTATATTGGGAAAATCCTAACAATCACATGACCTCATATAAGCAAGCACTTGGTGACAGTGGAAAGGAAAAACTCCCTTTCAACAGGAAGAGGTCTCCGGTAGAACCAGGCTGAAGGAGGCACAGTCATCTGTGCAGCCAAAGCGCTGGGGGGTGAGGAGAGAGAGAAAGGACAAAAGGCACATTATGGGAGAAAGAGCCACAGTTGAATAATTACCAATGATTAAATGCAATAGTGGTTTTTAAGCTCATGGAGAGTGAAAAGAGTTAAGTGAAGAAGAAATTCTCAGTCCTCCGGCAGCCTAAGCCTATTGCAGCATAACTTCAAAAGCTCAAATATAGACCAATAGAGATCATTGTTTGATCTAAACAAGGTGATCTAAACTTATCCTATAGTCTTTATCAAATATCAGAAGCTTTTACTGGTGTGCACCTATAATGCAGTTTATAAATAACTCGTGATGTAATCAACAAGATTTGCATAGCGGTGTACTGTAGCTCCATTTAACACATGGAAGTTTTTCAAACCATTTGTCACGTACACCTGAATAATAGGATAGCTGAACAGAATAGAGGGTGTAGAAACTGTGAGCGTCCACAGTTCTGGCAAGAATGTAACTACTCTTTCGGTCCCCCTGGGACACTTCACACACAGACACTCTGCAGGGTGGCAGCACAGTGAACAGTCCCTGTCCTCAATCAAAAAGTCAGCCTCTGCAGATGAAAGCTATGCACACACATGCACTCACTCCTGTCTTATTCACTACCACTGGGTGCTTTTCATTATGTTAACGTGTCTCTCCACTTCCTTTGCTCACATCTTTTCCTCATGTCTTAGCTCCTTAATGCTAGGATGTGTGAGAGAGAGATATAAGGAAGGACACCTTCGATTTGTCACTCTAACATTCTCCAGAAGCCTCCTCACTCTTCATCTGCTCTAGGTTCTTAACTTATTCTTATTCTTGCTTATTCCTGTTCCTTAGGTCTGAGTTTTTCTTGTTTATAATTTTCTGTATCTTTACAGTTGTGTTTTGGATTATGTGCTTGAGTTTTTGTTTTCTGTACAGGTTATTTAAGTTAAGTGAATTTGCAGCTTATCCTGCCTTCCCTATGTTTCAGTGTCTTGGTAAGTTTGTTTGTATAAGGTGTTTTGATGATTTGTTACTTCCTGTTTTATCCCATGACAATCAGTGTCTATGCAAAGAGATGAACAACATTCATTCTAAAGAAACCCAATGACTGTTACCACACTAATGGCTAAAAGAGCTATATGCTAACTGAGGCTGACCAGACCAAATCATACATGAAGGTCAGAGTCTGCTCCATCCATCCATCCATCCATCTGGCTGCATTTCAGCCAGTGCTGTTGGAGATCTTCTCAACACATATGGAATTATGAATGCAGAAAAGTACCATCAGATTTTGATCCACTATGCAATACCATCTGGACAGCATTTGATTGGCAGCAGGTTCATTTTTCAGCATGGCAATGATCCCAAACAGACTGCCAATGCAGTAATACATACATGAATAAAAAAACTTTTTCAAGAGTAATAAAAGAGACCCATTAAGGAAAAAAATATTAAAATTAGCAGTGTAATAAAACCATGCTTATTTATTGTGTAGAATTATGCAGAATCAGTCATTTATCCACCAAGTTAATTAGATAAGATTGCTATAACAATGCCGAGGGCTCTTCTTGATGTACTGCCAAGGACAGTTTATAACTGAACTTAGGGGAAGTCAGCTATGAAAAAGACTGATAACAACAAACTATAATTCACAGACTTAAGCATGAAGACTAACCCGTTGGCACAGCTGAACTCTTATGTATGCACATCTAATAACTACACAAAACTTCTCTGCGGCACCAAAGTGGGACATTAGTGCAGGCTCAGGGTTGTCAGTGTGTGACCCATAAGTGCAAGGGGACTGTTGTTTCCTCTTGCTTACAACCAGGCATGCTGTTTTATTTGCAAGCTCAGTGTCCCCATAGTTGGTTTGATCCCACAGAAGAAGAAACCCAGAAGAGACTCACAAAGCATCTCTAATTAACATATGTAGATTTTATTCTCTCAGGCAAAGTCAGCTATTGTTTATAGTAAAAATAAAGAAATACCCTTTGACATGTTTGCAGAATCAATATACATGGAACACATTGATATTCACAGATTCATACAGTACAAAGTGTGGAAGCAGCAAATCCAGTGTTCATGAACTCAAAGTTGAGGTAAGAATGCAAAAGATTTCCCTGCACTCAGAGTGCCATGGACTCAAGTCCTGATTTTTGCAGATTTAAATGGCTGTAGCCATGACGACCTGAGTGTTGTTGAGTAATCACATGCTTAAATTAGGGTGGCAATGAGCATAATTGTGATGCACTACATCTGTATTGTACAGTTTCTCTGACTACACTATGAGTCACATTGTACATCTGTAGACAGAACTTTCTCTTTTAAATTTTCTTCACACTTTGTTTTTCAGACATTAAGGAAATTAAATGTTGAGGATTTGTGCACAGAACACAATGAATTAAGTTTATCAGAAATGCACAGCAGCAGAATGTCCTAGTTCCAATGCTGTCTGAAGCACAGCTGTCCTTGACGGAGAAAATTTTAATTAGCAGTACAGCAAGTGCAACATGCAAGTGAGAGAGCATGCATTAACAGCCCTGCCTGCAAGTTCAGTAAAAATAATAAACTTAGAAATAACTGCTGGGGAACTTAGGTCGAATTAATGATCCTGTGGAAAAATTCACAATGCTTGTCACTGGTGAGTCCATTGTCATTATGCTCAGTTATGAGTTCTTTGTTATTTATACATAACAAATCATGTTCAAATTGGCTTTAATGGCTTATTTGTGTTTTGACACACACAACAAATTTTTTTGCACTTCACAGTCTCTTTCTTTTGGGGTAGGAACCCATGCCAGCTGTCACAGGGCAAGAGAGCAGTTACACCCTGGACAGGTCTAGACTCAGTCACAGAGAGACGGAGAACCATTCATGCTCACAGTCGCACCTGCAGCCAATTTAGATTCACCGTTTAAATTAACCCCACTAAGTATGTCTTTGGACTGTGGGAGGAAGCTGGAGTATAGACGAAGAAACCAAACAGACACAAGGAGAGCGCACCACCTTCACTCAAAGAGGTCTCAGCCAGCTAATGGGTGGATTTGAACCCACGACCTCCTTGATGTTAGGTGACAGTGGTAACCACTGTACACCACGATGCCCAGATAAACAGTGTTTTTATGTAATGCAGTAGGTATTCATGAACTGGCCTGGGTCAGCCACAACAATTTCCTCATAGCAGTAAGCATGCTATTTACATGCACCACTGGGTTTATTTCCTTCACACACATTATCACACATTTGCAGATACACACTCAAATCCCTTTCTGTACATCGAGCTTTCAGGAGCTGCATTTGACTGTGACTCAATCACTCTCTCTCTCTCTCTCTCTCTCTCTCTCTCGCAGCAAAGCCATTTGCAGGCAGATAACCACAAACAGGAAAAAAAAAACTGGTCATACAAAATGAAATATGAATAAAAAACATGCAAAAACATGTGCATTATGTGGAAAACTGCTGAGATGTTGCATGGGCCCAAACTGGGAAGAAACACAAATTCAGTGGATACAGTTATATAGTTGAGAGAAAAGAAAGTTTGTTAATAAAAGAAATATTTCAAAAGATGAATATGCAGTTGATGTCATACGTGTTTTCCAGCTTTCATTTGTTTGTTTTTTTAGGTTGGCAGCATCATATGTAGCATCCAAAAGCAGGCAAACACTCAAAAGTCCAGGCAGCTCAGAATGCAGTGTCTCCTCATGAAAAATAGATTTGCTCTATAAAAAGAACCTACAATCTATACCCTCAAGTCTCTGTGAGTTGGTATGATGGCTGTTTAAATTTATTTGCGGAGAGGCTGAATAAAGCAAATTTGTGAGCAACATCTTCGTTTTGCACAAAGTTAAATAAAACCGGCTCCCTCGTGGTGAAAAGAAACAATGGCATGGCTGAAAAAGAAAAGAATCAAGGTGCTCCAATGGCCCAGTCAAATTACCCTCCTCAACCCAAATGAAATGCCGTGGCAACACCATGAGAGCTGTGCATAAATCATTGCCCACAAACCTCAATGAACTGCAAGCTGTAAAGAAGAGTGGGCCAGAATTCCTCCACAGTTATCGCAGAGACTGATAAAGTCACGGAAAATGATTACTTCAAGTTATTGCTGTTAAAAGTGGTTCTATGAGCTACTTAATCACTGGGTGGATGTTTTTCACACACTGCTTTTTTTTATTTAGTTTTAGTTTTTGTTAAATAAATAATGACTTAATGTAGTGTGTCACACATTGTTGTTGAGGTTATATTTACCTAACTGTAAGACCTGCTAAGGAAATTTTGTCATGAGATGTTAAACCCTAAAATTGACAGAGGGTGTACTTCAACACAAGATATTTACTTCATCAAAGTGGGCTGATTTCTGATAGCTTTCAGCTTTTATATCCTGGAAGGCCCAGGTGACATGCATTAGCTGATTACCAGAGGAGGCGCCCTGCCAGTTAACAGAAAGAATGCACTTTTAAGTCACTTATGCAATCCATCTGTGTTTTATATACGATCTCTAAGTTTTACTTTAGGTTTGTAAAAGTCTGGCTGAAAATTGTGTCCCATGGGGCCAATGAATTAGCGCCAAATCACAGCAAACAGTTGCCTCGAAGCTCATTATATTGTAAGGTCTGACCCTACAATAATTATCCCCTGTGAGCACTTGGTGACAGTGGGAAGGAAAAACTCCCTTTTAAGAGGAAGAAACGTGAACTTCCACAACCAGATGAGGGTGAGGGAAGAGAGACAGGACAAAATAGATCCTGTAGATGAGAGCCAATATTGTCTAATAGGTCGACAAGGTTGCTAAAACAATCTTTGGTAGCAGGGTCCCTGGTGCAGTCTCTCGAGCAAGGCTCTACATGTTGCTGGGGAAGCCCCCGTTTGACAAGCCTCTGCAACACTGCATGGAAGTCAGGGACAGTGCATCTGTCTGTTTGACTGAAAATCCACTGTGCTAGTGTTTGGAGGCCAAATTACAAAAGCAACTGTGTCATTGTCCAAATAGTTATTGCCTTAATTGTAACTATATTTTCCACTATCTGATATAAACACCAATTATCCTACATTGCCAAATGCAGTCTTGCGTGATCCCTTGGCCATGTACAACAGAAGCCCAGCCTTTCTCACCCTCTGCAAATCTAATCTCCCTTTCCTCTTCTTCTCCCTACATGACTGCACTGACAATATTACCTTCCCATATGGAGAATATTACTCTAGTATGCCATCTGTACTAGGCTATCATCCTATCATCCCCTTGAGCGTGTGACTGAGTGTGTTTGTGTGAGGATTAGAGCCTGTGGGAAAATGAGCAAATAAGAGTAGCATGCATGTGCATGTTTATAGTCGAGTGAATGAGTGTGATGGAGCAGGAATTTAAGTGCCCATTAGGTCATGCCAATAATGCATCTGTGCACAAGCTGGTTTTTCTGAAAGTTTAGGACATTGTTAAGATGGAAATAAAAATAAAATGCAGTGATTTACAATTGATTAAATCACGAATAAAATTGTACAACCACAACATGCCTAATGCTGAAACTGGCATCAGACCTCTTTCGAACCTATGCAGCCTCTCTTGCACCTCTTCTTCCATTCTCAGCAGTGTTGGGGTTATTACTTAAAAAAATGAGGTATTAGACAGTAATGTATTATTTTTCTCAGTCATGTACTTTCAAGTTAACAATATGAGACCCACACTCATGTAAGTCCTTATCCTAATCAGGACATTTAAGTGTGAACACAAAGCCAATAACACAAAGTGCAGTTGAAAACCAGCCCAAAGAGTCTTTCAAGTGATTGCTACTGAAATTCTACTGTGGAAACATGCACAGATAGGAAAGGAGGTACAGTGCTACCAGCCTGAGTGCTCATCACTGCCTTTGTTACCTGTTGAAGATGAAACTCTGGCTGCTGAGCTGAGCTCTGGGTTGTTGAGTTAGCATGCTGTCTGAGCAGATATTTGCAAAACGCTGATGTGTTAACAGTACAATACAATTAGTTTGTTTCTGGTTATACTTTATGATTATGTTTGTGTTTTCTTGCAAAAACTATTTATATTTTTTTTTCCATAGCTCAGAACCTGTAGGCCTCCACTCCATGTTCCTCCTTCCTATGAAGTGGAATCAGCAGATAGTAGTGCACAGGACGAAAAGGCATGCTTAATCATAACTGCAATGTAATTACTGAATTTGGTACAGTAATGAATTACATTACTGTGTTACAGAAAAAAAAATTCTGTGATTAAGGTAACATGTTACAAAATAATGCATTATATTTCTTCCTGAGCCCCAGGAAAATATAAACGCATTGCTTGCCTACATCTTTTCCATTTTCCCCTTTCTAGTCTTACCTACTGCATGAAAGAAAGAAAGAGTCATGACAAACCACATTCCTACAGTTTTAGTGGGAGTCTTTTAGACTTGGAATTGCAAACTGCACTTTGTTCCCCCAATCAGGGGCATCTGAATGGAATTTTTAAATCCACTAGGCATGGTTAATGCATATGCATGTGCTTGCATGGAATGCTATAACTGGGGATAGATGGATGGGTGGATGGATGATTAAATGGACAAAGATGGGTCAGGGGTGCAAACACATCTTGATTTAAATTTTCTATGTATTCACAGGCACAGCCGTTACATGGCTAGATAAATGTGGACTGGACAGCCAAAGGTCCCTTTCAGAAAGGAGCAACAGCAGTGGATCATCAAGGCAGTTTGTGATCGTGTTTAGTAAGCACCCTCTGGTGACTCCTCCAACTAAAAGGGTCCCAGATGGGAAGGCTTTGACCTTGTTTTGACCTTTTTTCAGCACTGCCAAAAGGTATGAATGAATGCTCATCTAGTTTACATTTCCCAAGTCAGTGCCTCTCTATATGGAATTAGGACTGTGAACATGTCATTGTTGTTATCACACAGGCTGAGCATGTTTGTGGCACACACAGTTTGAAATTTTTATTTCTATTATAAACACGATTTGACTGCACTTAAGTAGGTTGAAGCCCACTCTGCTTACATTAATCATTTGAATCAGCATCTAATCATGCTTTATTGTTTGGAATGTTCTTTTGATTAGCTTTACAGTGAGAGGAAACACGACATATTTTAAGTAAAGAAAAATAACAAAAAGAAGTGAAGAAATTAAAATTTGACTTTCTGCTTCTAATTTAACTTAACGATTTTCAAGCATGCATTCACCTATCTTTTGATGGCTGATTCCTGCAGAATAACTCAAAGTTCAGATCATGTGAGACTTTCTTGAACATGATATTAAGATTCTTGAACATAATATTGGGTATTGAGTCACTAGATCTCAGTTCAATAGAGCAACTTTGAAATCTCACTGAATGGGAGATTCATGCAGCCGACAAATCTGCAGGAACTGTGTGATGCTATCATGAGGAATGTTTCCAGCACCTTGTTCAATCTGTCCCGAGAAGAAGTTCTGAAGGCAAAAAAGGGTCAAACCCAGTATTATCAGGGGGTGCCTTGTAAGGTGTCCAGTCAGGTGTATGTCAGCAGAGAACAATTTTTGTTTGGTGTCTCATGTTTACACTTTACAACAGAAACATTATTAAGATGTATGATAATCATAAGGAAATTATCATACATGACATCAGTAGCAAAAGTAGAGTAGCAATAGTATTCAGATATTCCTCGGGTCCTGCTAAAAATAGCAATTCCACAAGATAAAAAAAACTATATCATCATTTCAAAATGGCATATAAAGGTTACAGAATAATCACACAAAAAAACTACAATCTCAAAGGTATGCTGAGGCTTTGATGTATTATTGCTTTTTTTTACTATTATGCAGTACAGACAGCTTTATAATGTTGTAAATTGAGCAATTACTATACAGAAGATACAGCAAAAACTTCGTACACCCATATGCCACCCATAAAAGTATTTCAACTCATGTTAACTAGCTAGACCTTTAGTCAGAACAGTCTGGGTGTGTTAAGCTGCTAATTTGTCCTATCACACATTTAAATTATCACTTAAATGATGTGCCAGCTCAGATATAACTGCACTATAACTGCTATAAATGCACACATTTGCCTTGAGTTTTGAATTGAATTTCCTTAAATGATGCTTCCTCATCCATCCTTATTTATTGATAAGGTGTTTTTTAATGGTTAGCTGGTCAATATGCTGATGTAATGTGTTTGTACACTTAGTGGCTTAGACATTCCTCTCTATTCCCAATATGCTGACAAGCTGGAGCACGCGCACAATGCGACACATTCTGGAGCATTAAAACCACAAATCCAAGCACCACTATAGTCTGCAACTGTGTTTCACTCGGGTTTTCTTTGATATGCTTCTTTATGATTAAAAAAGGAAAAACTCCATGTGAGGCAGCGAGTTTTGCCATGTGGTGCTGTGCCTAACTTCTGCTTCATAAGTAAAAGAGTCAGAAGTATGCCTTTAGTTCAGGCAGGAAAATCCTGCTGGGCCGCAACCATCCTGCAACAAGGATGCACACTATCATACACCCTTTCAGTACACACATACAGACAAGTTTGTATTGATGACACAGGGATTTTCTTTATGTTTGTGTAATTGTGAATAGAAGAAAACAGACACACAGAGTGCTCCGGCATAAAAATAGAAGCAGGGGAGTGGCCATCCATCACTGTGACTGTTTGAAGGGCCAGATCGATTGCGCGTGTGTGTCTGCATGTTATTTGATGCACTCCACTACCTCAGACAGAAGAGCCAGAATGTGAGTGGGCAAACTGTGATGTGACTTTTGAAACACAGGCACATCTTGCCTGCTCTCTCACGCACACACACACAGACACAGACATGAACACACAGGTAAACCACTGAGTTTAAGGAGATAAATACCAATGCTGTCAGAAAAAGAACTGACCTCTAAGGTCAGTAAACACACAATCAACAAGTCCAAGCATGCACAGTAGTTGTCCATCTATAGGATAAAGGTTAGATGACTTGCTTCTACTCAATTGCAAAGTGTGTGTGTGTATGTGTGTCTGTGTGCGCATATGTGCATATTGTATGTGTATCTGCCCCCATGATAATCAGCAGAGAGTACATAATTAATTGTTTTTCTCTATTTCCATGAGCGGCTGTCTCTCTCCTCTGATCAGTTTAATAGCTTTCTTGCATCCTACTTTGCCTCTTCCTGTTTGTAAGTGTGATGAATTACCTGCTAGTTACCTGGAAATCTGTTACCCTAGCAGAATACCAAAGGGCCATTAGCAATGAATTGGTTCAAGGCCGGCTCTGGCCTTAAGGATGGAGTATCCTAGATGAGGAAACATGGTCTTAACTGATACAGACAGCAACACTTGTGTTTTTTCACACATGCACAAGCACACTCAAGTACACACACACACACACACACTAGGTTTCACCATTTACAGTTAGAGTGGGAAAAATTTAGGAGTGCAATTAATTCGGCTTCAAAAACACAACCGCGAATGCACTTTGTGTTGTTCTGTGTGTACGTATCTGTGAATGTTAGTGTACATTTGAAGAATCACACCTTGGGGGTGTGTGTGTGTGTGTGTGTGCGTGTGTGTGTGTGCGCACATGTGTAAAGGTCATGTCTCTCATCTCTAAGTGAGCTTCAGTGAGAAGAGCTGAGTGGCAGCACTCATCAATATTAACTAATGCCCTTCCTTTCATCCACATCATAAATCCATGGAAACAAACACACACATGTGCATTTCAGGAAGTTCTTGTGTGTATGTGTGTGTGTGTGCATGATATAAAAAATAGGAATATTTTATTTTATATATCACTGTATTTATGGTAAAACAGTGCTTTGCAAAACAAACATCTTACAAAATATTGCAGTTTTACTTAGTTTCCAGGTTCCAGTTTGTGGCAGGTGACAGATGATGTGAAAACGTAGGTGTAGGTTCAGTGTGGGCTTTAGCAGCTAAGGTGTCAGCTTGAGTTGAGATAAACACACTACAGACACATCACAGCTTTTGTCCGACACCAAAAGCCTTTTAACAGCTAATGAGTAATGAGAGTAATGACAGACAGAGGATGGCTTGAGAGAGAAATAGAAAGTGATAGAGGAAAAAAATAGGAAGTGTAAATGTGAGGTGAAACCATGTCTTGGTGAAAATGGAAAAAAATGGAAAATGGAAGGAGAATAAAAAGATTAATAAGGCAGCATAAATGCACTGTTTACATTGGTAATTATGTCCAAATATGTATAGCATGGACTTTCATGATGGAAGAAAAGCAAAGTGAGAGGAAGAGAAGAAAGTCGACAAATGGAAATCCTTTGATCAGAACATGAACACAACAGCAGCGAAGCAGAGAAAGTGAAGAACAACAGAAAGACGTCACAGACAATTACTGCGAACATGTCTCCATTCAGTATAAACACCCCTGTGTTTTGCTAAGGCGACGCGTAACACTTAAAATCCTCTGTCATCTCTTCTCCAGCTTTTCATCTTCCAAATGCCAGAGCGTGAAAAACAAACACAGAGGAAACAGACATTTTATTTTCTGTTTACAGCACAGCTATCATGCCTACTGGGAAAATAGAGATCTTAATGAAACACATTAGACAGACAGAGGCAGTTGAGGCTCTTAACTGTGTGAGTGCATACAAGTGTGTAGGTGTGGGTCAGTGTGTGTGTTTAAGAGACACGGTCGGCCTTTCATCCGAGAGAAGTCAGATTACCTGGAGGGAACATTGCTATTCACTGAGACATAGTGCATGGTCTAATAATATTATTCACTCTTCATTACTACCGGGGCTTGAACAAAACGGCAAGAGAATACACTGCTGACCCACAAATCATATTCATGAAAAAAAAGAAGGGGGAAAAAAAAAAGGTCCATGCACCTGATTGATGTTCTCTGCCTAACCACAGCTAATTGAAATATTTTTTTCATTGTTGCTCTCACATCACTTGTCTGAACAAGAAGTAAACAACAAACGAATACTGCAGTGCGTTGTGGGAGGATTTAACTCAACCGTTCAGTTGGTAGTCTGCACAACCTGCAACACGAATGTTGCACAGTGTCTCATCTTGCCTCAAGGTACTGTAGACCCACAAAAAAAGAATTTCATTAATATGAGTTTCAGTGCAGCTTTAGCATCAGTATGACTCATTAAATGTGGCACCACTGTCCCTTTTTCACTTTTATAACTAAATATTTTCGTGTTTCTATACATTCTCTACCCCACCTCCCAGCTTTGCTATGTCTTTCTTAAACAGATACACAAGCAACTATCACAATTATGGAATGTCCTGGGAGGCATGCTAGGGAACATCTCAATTGCCTATGTACTAAGAAAAGTTAAGATGGCAATGACACAAAGACCCCATCCATCCATCCATCCAGCCAATGAGACAGTGGTTGGACCCATGGCTCCACCGACCTGTATGTCAAAGTGTCCTCAATGCATCCATTGGCATGTGAGTGGGTTAAAAGTTCTTAGACATAGAAAAAAGCACTTGTGTCTGAATGAGTGAATGTGGCTTGTAGTGAGAAAGCTTTTTGAGTGCTCAGACTGAGTAGAAAAGGACTATATAGGTACCAGGCCATTTACCATCACAATCCATCCACCCTCTTCCGCTTATCCAATTCAGGGTCCAGCTGAGAGGCCAGAGGCAGGGTACACTCTGGACAGGTCACCAATCTTTCACAGGACTAACAGAGAATCTGATAACTATTCACACTCAAACCAAAGGCCACCGATTGACCTAACTCATGTATGTCTTTGGACTGTGGGAGAGAACCTACATGGGAGAACATGGGAAGAACGCCATACAATTGCTGCAAACCTCCAAACTTCATGTGACCTTCAGGTTAGCTCACAAACAGTGTGCAGAGAGCTTTAGGTTATGGGTTTCCATATCCCAGCAGCTGCGTCCAAGCCTTCACCACCAGGTGTAATGCAAAGTGTCAGATGCAGTGGTGGAAAGCATGCAGCCGCTGGACTCTAGAGCAGTGGAGATGTGTTTGGAGTGAAAAATCACACTTCTCCATCTGGCAATCTGATGGACAAATCTGGTTTGGCCACTGCCAGGAGAACGGTATTTGTCTGACTGCACCATTCCAAGTGTAAAGTTTTGTGGAGGGGGGATTATGGTGTAGGGTTGTTCTACAGGAGTTGGGCTTGGCCCCTTAATTCCAGGGAAAGAAATTCTTATCGCTTCAGTATACCAAGAAATTTTATGTTTCCAGTTTTGTGGGAAGGAGCCTCTGAAGGAGACAGAATTAACTGCCAACATGGGCAGTTTTTTAGAACGTGGGCTTTTTAATGAAATAAGTTAAGAACACAGAGATTTTATTGTACTACAGTACTAAATAAAATCATCCAATTACCTGTGGTAATGTGCTGAATCACTGCAACACACTGCACAATCTAATGATATTACATTTTGGTAATCACTGATGAGGCCATAGTAACACAAAGCAACTTAGAGTGCTTTACATGTTCAGCATTTGGTCATCGGGGGATAATAAAAATAAACAAATGAAATAAAGATACAATATATAACTGAATGCTGTGGTATGATGTTCATATATATATATATATATATATATATATATATATATATATATATATATTTAAATATATT
>VOQJ01017748.1:0-11605 GCA_015052665.1 Apistogramma diplotaenia | reverse complement strand
TTCCGTTTGTCAAAAAAAAAAAAAAAGAATTCAAAATATAATTTATTGCTGCCAAAGAAAAAAAAAAGTGCTTTGTCGCAACACTCCTGGCACGCTCAGTCTGCTCCAGAGAGAAAGTTCAGCGGCACCTACAAGAATAAAAGGATCCAAAGCGTTCTCGGGAGAAACGGGCTACGGAGCACTGGCTGCAAGGGAACCTTCCTGGCAAAGAGGAAAACGACTGAAGGCTTTCATCGCTGAACACTTTCTGTAGATCTCAGGCTCAAAGAATTTCGGGAAATGTTTTGACTGCACTTCCTCTGACGTTATACTGTCAGGATGAGTCAGGGAATGCCCATTATCAGTTTCCTTGGCAGAGATGGACACGAGTGCCTCCCAGCCAGAGCCAGGCTAATTATGGCAGAATTATTTCATGTCCTAATGAAGGCACTCTGTGTGAGGCTCCTGGAAGCCCACGGAGAGAGTTTCAAGGTGACGGACGGGTCAAAGAAGTATTAATAAGGTTGGATACGTCTGTCTGTGGGCTTTTTATCACCTCTTTGCCCTGCCTGCATGGACCTGATGTTGCATTCATTGTTCTGGGTCTTTACTGTGCTTGACTCCACAAACTTTAAAGACAGAAATCGGATCCAATATCAAATCATCCGATTTCTTCCACGTACAGGCTGGAGTCTATCCCAACTGTCAGAGGGTGAGAGGTGGGGTCAACAATCTGTCACAGAGAGACAGACACATTCACACCTACGATTCACACCAATTAGCCTAACATGCATGCCGCGGTAACCGGGGTAACATGCATAAATTATTAGTTTTAATGTGGCATCAAAACAATGCTTTTCCTTCTCTATCTCACAATTCATTTTACCAGCTGTGTTTATCCAAAATACCAGACTGTGGTTACATCAGAAGCACTGAAGAGACATTTATTATTTTCACAGTTGTCAACAAAGTGTTGAGCTTATCAATGAAAACATGCTTTTCTAACCCGGTCATACAGATTGGCTGAATCACACCAAACTGTACGTCTCCACAGCAGTTTGCTTTTCCATCTTACAAAAGCTTTTAAGTGATAATTTGCTAATCTAAACAAAAAATTACTGCCTTGTCACTGCCCAGAACACTGACTAGGATGCATCAACACTAACATTGGTTAACTATCTCTCAGTCTTGCTTGGAAAATGAGAAGTTTCAAGTCCCAAAGGGCAGAAGTCCTGATCAGATCAAAAACCCACCATCTGTACTTTTGGCACATTTTTATCCAGTGGCAAAGCGAGAGAAGCGATTGTCCTCAAGATGCATAATATGATGACATAAAGATGTCATAATATTTTAAAGTAGTCAGGTGGATGTGGCTCACAATTCTGCTTCTGCTCAGTGGAGTGTGCAATATGCTGGGATAGCATTCCCCAACAACACAACAAAGATGGTAAAAGTAAACTTCTTGGATGGATGGATGGATGGATGGATGGATGGATGGATGGATGGATGGATGGATGGATGGATGGATGGATGGATGGATGGATGGATGGATGGATGGATGGATGGATGGATGGATGGATGGATGGATGGATGGATGGATGGATGGATGACCAGTTTTATGCTCCAGTGACCGCTAATACCTCCCACAGGTTGTAGTTTCAGACATATTGTTGAAACTGGATTTATTCTTAATTCAAGTTGTTCATTTGTTTTTTTTAAAGGACTTCTTTACATTAAAAAAGCTGTTTTACTGGTCCGGCCCATTTAGCCAACTGAAGTAGACTTTGACTTGACTGAACCATAAATACAGTAAATGTTCAGGATGGTTGTGAAGGAGGCTCATCGAGGCTCTCTGTCTCCCCCTGGTGCTGTGCACTGGGAGTGAGTTTCACACCCATGATGACAGGCTGTGTTTAGTGTTTTGACACCTGCTCCCTGAACGGCTGGAGTGACACAGAGCAGCGCACCAAAACTGTAAATGAGCCTTCTGCTGTGGCCCCCTGAGCACTAACAGGATCCAGGAAAAGCCACCAAATTGTGAACAGCACTGGCTCAGATCCCTCACAAAGTGTTAGGCCAACATACCGCAGAGCTGAGGGGAGAAGACAGAGGGAGATGCAGAGAAGACAGCTTAAAGAGGCTATGCAGGAGAGCTTCAGGTTGCATAGGTGCTCGCTCTCTTTATGCTAAGTTAGCTGCTCAGGGGACACAATAAAATGAGCTTAATGAAAGGATCATCACCATCCATCCATCCATTCTCTTCCACTTATCTTCCACAGGGGCAGCAGCCTAAGCAGACAAGCCCAGACCTCATTCTCCCCAGCCAAGGCATTCCCAGGTCAGCCAAGAGATATAATCTCTCCAGCGTGTCCTGGGTCTCCTCCGGGACCGCCTCCCGGTCGGACATGCCCGGAACACCTCACCCAAAAGGTGCCCAGGAGGCATCCTGATCAGGTGCCCGAACCACCTCAACTGAATGCTTTCGATGTGGAGGAGCAGCAGCTCTACTCTGGCTGCACTCCTCACCGATCATCACCAAATTTAAAAATTTCATATCATAAATGTGTTGATTTTATGTTGTAAAACACTTCGTAAACTGCACTGCATTACAGATGTTTCATGTCATCGATGCACCAAGAGAAACTGCGCCTCCGTGGATAAAACAACTCAGTGCTAAAGAGGAGCGTGGTAGGTCTCCTTACCCCCAGTGTCAGAGTCCTGGTAGTTGGGATCGAGGCCCTTGTCTAAGAACTTGGCCATCTTGTCCACAGCGCTGGTTTGAATGTAATCCATGAACTTCTTCAAGCTGGCCTGCAAAACAAATCAGCATTAGATGGATATGACTGGAAAAAAATATGAAAGAAAGAACTATTTCATGAAAGTAAAAACTGCATAAAAACTGAATTAAAAATGCATCAAAAAGATTTTTGATGATTGACATTTTATATCTTTGCTTTGCCTAAATTACGCTGTAATTACTTATTTCAATATAATATCTTGAAGTATATTAAACATTGCTCAGATGGCATCACTATATCAACACTTGTACTAACACAGACATGGGGACACACGGTTTAATATTCATACATGTACCTCATCACATATCAGAGATCAGGATTCATACCTTAGTGTGCAGTTTGGCCAGCTGCTTCTCATCCAGATTGGTCTGTTTGTACACCCTGGTTTTATAACGGAACTAAACGAGTGACAGAAAAGAGAAAGGAAACCAAGAGTTAATCCTAACGCAGAGGCCTTTGTCCTCAATTCTCTCAGCTTTTGGCCTAGATCCACAAAATAGGGCCTTGAGAAGCTTTATCTGGTTTGCTATACAAGCTTCTTTCTCTGCTGCACTGAAGACGTGAAATGTGGGAAATACGGTCTGGCTTCACAGCAGTTTAAAAACGGTCCACAGCCTCTGCCAGGCAATGCAGAATGAAAAGAAGGTGACTGTACAGACCGGATAAGAAATTAATGGATAACTAAGCAGATCAGGGAAATAAAGGTTGGTTGATGCTCCTAAGAACTGAGAACTAAAAACTGAAGTTTGCATTAATAATCTACTTGATACATCTTAATGCTGTCATAACTGGGTGAATATAGTAAATATAGTTGCTGGGTGATGTAGTATCAGCTAAGTTGTGAGGTAGGAACATTTGTTGTGGGCTATGTAACGGAGGGAGGGGGGGGGGGACTCTTTAATAAACGGACTGGGTTCCAAACGTGGCCGTACGTGTCAGTGTCGTCTCTGTAGCTCTCAAAAGGGTTAAGGTTGTCCCTAACAACGCGACAGGTGACAGCTGAAGTGAAACTTCAAAGTGAGTCAGGTACAGATAGATAGAAATATTCCATTAAAACAAAACAGTCTGTTTTACTGCGCAAAAGTGACATCTTGTGGGCAAACAGCTACATTACATTCTGTGTAAGACTGCAGAAACAGAAATGTATTGTGATACCGTCAATAAGAGGATCGGTTAGTACCTCCAAATATGGTACCCCTTTCTCAAAGGATTGTGGGTACTCTTTGAGCAGCCTCTCCTCCTCCAGGAACTTGGCGTCGTGGCCATCCGTGGCAGGCTGGAACAGACCGTAATTCAGGACATCCCGCAGAGACTCGGTCAGGGAGCACAGCACCTGCTGCTTGGCCTTCCACACAGTGGCATCTGGATTAAACCGCAAACATTTCTGCAAAAAAATGCAAAGTAAATATAGTAATTAGCTTCGATAACACCTTTGTAAAGCAGTTGTGGTTTGCAAAAGGTTAATAGATCTACAGTATTCTCAGAATACAGTCGTTAATGGATACACATTCAAAAAGGCAACAGGCGGGATGTCAAATATATTGACATACATTGACTGATCTAAGAAAAGGGTATCAACTATTCTTACACTATATATATTTATTATAGTAAACAGGACCCTACCTGAGGACCTTAAACTGATCATATTAGCTGAAATGGCCTGTAATATTTTGTTGCATAATCTGTCCCTTTGAAACGAACAGTAACTACTGGAAGAATGAAATAAAGTGGAGCGGTGCAGAAGACCCCGGAGGCAAACCGGCAAACTGTGATTTATGCCAGTGATTTGCAGCCCCAAATGAAACGGTGCTTCTTAGTATAGCCACCAAAAAGTAATAATTGTCATTCAACTTATTAATATGCTATTGCTTGATTCAGTTGAGAAGATTAACTTCTGCCAGAAAGTGCTCACTGTTAGCAGGACAACTCGGTTCACAGGTCTTATCTCAGCTAGTAACAGTAAACCAGGGCTGGTTGTGACCTCCTGAATTGGGATATAACAGCTCTTTGGTGACTGAATAAGCTGCAGCTCAGCAGCAAAGAAGTCAGACTAGAAGTCTGAAAGTGGCTGATTTGGGCTCCAGTTCTCCTCTCTCTGGGAGTAGCTGTATACCATCTCTGAACATGCAAAAACTAACATTAAAAACACAAACTTCTATTCTGTAAAGGAGCTGAGAGCTGGCTGAGCTCGTCATTGCAGTTTTTCTCTGGTGTGATGGCCTTCCTGCTCCCTCTCTGTGTTGCTTTGCCCCTTCTCCCTGCTCGTGAGTTCATCAGTGCAGTGAAGCACCTGGCCAGTCTCCCTGGAGCATTTAGGAGCTGGAGGCCTCAGTATTTCTGTCTCCATCCACTCAGCTCCATGTTTCTTGGTTGGTTGGCCTCAGCATCATTATATGTTATACACCTTCCAATCACCATCCAACTGCTGATATGATGATGACACTAACACAACTCATTGCATTCTGTATGCCGTTGGTTTGTTCTCACGAATAATTACTTTACTTTACCAGACAAAGCTTTAGAGCAGGACTTTTGACCTGGTGGGTAAAATGCACATCTGAGTAGGCTCAGCCCTGCAAATAGCTACCACATCAGCAATAACAGTCAAGCTTTTGCAGAAATCATTTTTAAAAACTGTTTCAAATATCCAGTGCATGAATGAATTTCCAGTCTACAGCCAATGACTTAGAATTACCAATCCACCACTCATAAAAGTACTGGGAGCCTTTTCTCTGACTTCAAATGATGTATCCAGGTTGGTTTAACTTGGATGCCATCTGTAGCAAATGTAACTGGGCCGGACAACTCATAACTGTGCTCGGTTCCATAATTCACACTGTACTGTACATCAGGATATGAAATAACCCATTAGGTCCAAGGAACACTGTGTAGACCTGCTTGATAAAAATGTGTTGAGACACAGATTAGGGCAAAGGTTTAAATAATTTCTAAATCTTTATAAGTCCCAAGAGCACAGTGACCTCGATAACTGTAAAATGGAACAACTGTAGCCCACCCAGACTCCTCACAAACGGAGTGACCAAGTGAGCCAGGGGCTTACAAAAAAACCTAACAGATGCTTCAGACGTCCTCCACAGATATGGAGAAGTCTGCTGGGAAGTAAGATGCTCAGCTGAAAAGCACATAACAGTCTTTAAGTACGGTTTGTCGAACTGTACTTAAAGACTTTGAGAATATGAAGAAAAACACTTTCAGTACTTTGAGCAAAACTCAAAGTACTGAATCTGCTGAAAAGCAAGTGCAGCTTATCATCTGGCTAAGATCATGTGTACAGTGAAGCACGGTGATAAGAGCAGGCAGCAGAACTGAAGGATGAATTCATACAGAAGATGGCAGTACACAGATGGTTCCCATCTAATCTGACAAAGCCTGACAGGATCCTTTAGGAGGAATGGGATGAATTGCCCGAGTCCAGGTGTGCACAGCCTGCCGAGACTTCCCCAAGAAGCCTCAGAGCTGTAACAACTGTCACAGAGAATTCTGCAAAGTATTAAATACTTCGTTTGAAAAATCAGGGATTTAAGTTTTTGTTATGTTTTGTTGGCTTTTTAATAATAAATGTATTTAAAAAAACAAAAGAAAACATGTTTTTACTTTTTAAATTGATGAAAAAAAGCTACTAAGTGCATATGGGAATTAAAGGGAAAAAATTATTCTCATTCAAATGTGCATGGTCCTCGGTTAATCCCTAAAAGCACGGCTGTTTATCTGAAGAAAACAGGTTAGTGTTACAGCAGAAAATTTGAGTGGTTCTTATTTTAAATTGTTTATTCAACCCGTAACAAGATAATTGCATACATGACTGAGTAATTGAAACCTAATTTAAAAGTATATATTTATTACAATCCTGGTTCTTTCCCTTTGGCCCACATTTCTTGCATGCAGTAAAAACTCCTGCATGCATGTTTGGATGCCTTAGAGGGGTCATGGGCTCAAGCTCTGTGGCAGCTTATGCTCTCTCTGGCTGCAGCACACTGAGGCTGGTGCCCCCCTGAGCCAGAAGGGGGAGACAGCGCTGGAGTAAAGTGGGTGATTCCCAGAGGTCTGAGTTTGGGATATGAATGTCAGTTTGGTGCAGCTCTAAGTGTCTCCGGTGGGGTTGTGAATGGCCAAACGCATGACGGTCCAGAAGCTCAGTCAGCAAAGCGGAGCGTAACTCACTACACAGATGGCTGACAGAAGGCTTTTTGGCGCTGCTCCCCTCCCGCCTCCCTCTTCTTGCCCAGAGTGCAGCTGTGCTGCTTTCTGACCTTGAGGCAGCAGCAGGATCGCTGGCCCACGCAGAGCACAGCCAGCTGCAAGGACCTCTGTGTACTGCTGCATTAGGCCCACTGCATGGGCTCATGTCTCTAGCCAACACTTCATGCAACACACAACACTCATTCATTAATTGTCGCTCATCTTAATCTCTTCACACACACACACACACACTTCTGTGTGTGTTCCCTGCAAAGAAAGAGAGAGAGAGAGAGAGAAACCCTGCACAGGGGTTTGTGTGCAGAGGAGTAACACAACATTTTCTCCCTCTATTTTATTCAGCGTCTCCATTCGCGCACAGCCAACCCGATCACCACGGCAACCAGTTCATTAGTGGAGCAAGCTGCTTGTTGCCATAGAGACATCCCTGTGTTCCCTAGGAGATGTGGTACAGGGAAGGTGTGCATGCACTTGTGTGTGAGCATGTGCATCAGCGTGCATGGGTTTCTATGTGTGCCTGTGTGTGCACGTGTGCCTGTGTGTGTTGCAGCAACGTGGCGAAATCGACCAGAGTCAAAGTCAGGGGAACGCCTTCGAATTTGAGTTTGGGAGAGGGAGCAAGAGGATGAAGAGGTGTGTTTGTTAGAATTAGATTAGGTTACTCTCTCTCTCATGCAAACACACACAGATACACACACACACGCACAAGCCTACACACTGCACTTACAGTCCCATCAAAGCAAGCCAACAAACACTTTAAAATGAATCAAATCCACAGCAGGAGGGAATGAAGGTTAAGCATTTGGTTATCACAGAGGAACAATATTCCCACAGTCAACCAATAACAATATTAGACCATCAAACATTTCTGTAATAACCCTGCTTTTGGGCTAATATGTTTTTAGAGGCTTGGAGACTTTGCTGAGGCAACTGTGCTGCATATTGATCTGTATACCTTCAGGAAAATGATTGATCCTCTAGCTTCTAACTGAACCGGCCAATTAGGGAGCATCACCCATTCATTAGGTTGATCAGGCCTTCAGAATGCTGCTTAGTTCAGGTCTCTCATGGATCCTGCTACCCTCCACACATCCTTGTACTGTACAGCCTGTGCGTTTGGGTTTGGGACTTATAACACTGACAGCTGTGTAATCTGTCCACCTAATGGACACTTGCAGTGTTTAGAGCACCCTCTACTGGGGAGAGAAATCTGTACGTTTGCCTACATTTACAAAAACGTGTTTTGACTTTAGGACAAAAGGCCAGTCAGGGTCATATGAAATAAAAGGGAATCTGAGTCACTCGCTCTTTACATTTGTTGCTTCTTTGGTTGTTCAGCTTGTGACAGTTTTTTTTGTTTGTTTTTTTTGCGGATAATTTGACTGGTACTGTAAGAGTCAAAATATGACCATATTCAAAAAAGGAATCGCGAGCCCTTAGAAAAATGGGTGTCTGTGGCTCAACAGGTCATCTGGCTGCTCCAGTCTGCTTGAGCAGACCGTTTCCTGGGGCGAGATATTGAACCCCGAAGTTGCTCTCTGATGCAACTCTTGCAGTGTGACTGTGTGGGACCGTTGGATAGAAAGTACTTGAGTGCAGAAAGTAGTACTTGTATGAATGGGTGAATGAGGCATGTGGTATAAAGTGCTTCGAGTGCTCAAAGTAGAGCAGGAAAGTGCTACAGTATGTAACAGATCAAACATCCTGGATACAAATTCATGCTTCTGTCACTTTACATCATAGAATCAGAATGATGCCGTTCCACATATTTGAACAGGCAGATTTTTATGTTTGTGACGTAACCCCAGAGCCACTTGTTTCTGCTTCTGGGATCCAACCAAGGATCTTTCAGCTTCCAGAAGGAGACAGTGGCTCCATAGTGTAGTGGTTTACACAGCTGTCCAACTGAAAATGGTCCTGATATTCATGCAAGGTGGTGAACAAAAGCAAGATTTTGGCTTTGGATTGTGACACCTGACGTAGGTGTGAAACTGTTTAGGTTAAATGTGCTTTTCTCTCTCGTACCCAGCATGCTACGAGGACTGAAAATGAAATGAAATGACAATAATCTGTATCTCTTATGTAAAATACACAAATATTCAAAAACCAAGTGCTGGCACAGGCGCTCGAAAAGCCCTTTTTATTTTAAGTAGAAGTGACATTACAAATAAAAGTCATACATTTTGAATTCAACAAAGATTCAGCAAAGTTTTTTTGCTTTTTCAAACATGCAAGTATTGTGCTTTCATAAAGCATCGAAGGAAAAGCTGCACTTTTGGTCCAAACCAGTCTCCAACCAGACAGAGGTATTTTTAAGTGGTTGCAAGCCCAAAATCTTGGGAGTCACTGGTTTAATCTTTTGGAATAAATTACTTATTCTCTCATATTTTATTAATCTGAGACATAACTGCAGGTCTAAAATAAATGTAGCAGAAGCACAGCATTTCCTCATGAAATGGTGTAGATGTATTTTCCACCACTGTTCTCCACATTTAACCCATTTTATGTATTCAAAGTGGCGGGCAGCCATCGGATCGCCCGGGGACGACCTCAGCTCCAGAGTGTAAACAGAGTGGTCAAGGGCTCCGTAACAGGAGAATTCAATCCTACATGTTTCTGATGATGAGGAGCATCAGGAGAACATGCAAACACCACAGAGAAGGACTCGAGCCCGCGTGAGTAAAAACCCAGGCATCATATGGCAGATGCACGGCACTAAAAGAATCCCGTGATGATTTTTTTTTTCAGGGTTTCAGGTGCAGTCGTGACGTCTAGATAGATGCGTGGCTCACGGCTTTATGTTCTGATGTTTACAAATGCAGCTTAATATTTAAAAACAGGAAATAAAGATCACAAAGTTAAAGAGGCAGCAGAGTGTGCAGTGGTTAACTCCCGGCAAGCTAGCCCTGGATTCAAATCCACTGTGCCTGCAGGGGTTCCCTCCGGATACTCCAGCTTCCCCCCCACAGTCCAAAGACATGCGTGTTATTCACAACTGGCTTATTGCTTTAAATAGATCAACATGACTGTAAACATAATCAGATTTCTGCAGTTTGCTGAGTTTTGACTGATCGAAAATCTGAGATTTGCTTTTCTGAACTGTGCATTTGCTTCTCTGCTGGATTTGGCTTCTCCATCTGTTCATCAGTTATAGAGAGAAAAACGAAAGCAACAGTGAAGTCAGACTCTGTTGTCTCTTTATTTCAGCGTGTTCATCACAGCACAGAACAGAGATCCTGATTTTCACTGATGCACTCCAGCTCCGAAACACACGCACGCGCTCGGTGTCGCAGCTTTTCCAGCACTTAAAACTTCCATATGATTCTCAGTTTTACATTAAAGTCTTTATGCATCTTTAAGCCCTTCTGTTCCTCTTGCGGCTTTATCATTATGCAGACCAAAAAATTCTGTCTTGCCTCCTAAAGCTGTGATCACACTTTCCCACTCACATACGCCCACTCACTCTGTCCATGCTGCTCTTTATCTTCCCCTGCCTATCTATCTTACTCTCCCTCCTCCTCCCCTCTCTCTCCGTCTTCCTGTAACAGCTCTGTCACTTATCTATGCAGAAATAAGAGCCGCTCCTCGCTCTCCGGCTCCGCTCTCTGTCTCGAGCTCTCTTTATCACTGCCCCTCTGGCCTTTTTCTGCAGGCCAATTGCAGAAGGACTAGAAGCCTTTAATGAGATCTATGGGGAAATAACCCCCCACCAAACACACACACACACACACACACGCGCACACACGCACACACACGCACGGCATGTCGTCATTTAACTTCTCTCTCCCATCTGACTCTCCCTGTAAAGCACTCCAACCGGCCGCGTTCTCCCTGCAGCGCACCAGAAGAATGAATTCGTTCTAAAGCGTTCCTGTAATCCCTGTTGTTCCCTCTTCTTTCTTCCGCCACTGTCTTCCCATCACTCCTCTCCTCCTCCCATACTTCCCTCTCTACTACCTCGGTCCTTCTGTTCACCTTTGGGGCTCATCTTTTCATTAGCATGCATACCCTACAGTGCTGTAGCACCGTGCTTTGGACTCTTGTAGTCTTAACTAGGCACTGGAAAATAATAGTGTGGAAGCATTTGTGAGGCCAAATCCTGCCTGAGGGCTGCAGCTTTAACTTCAGGGTTTGAAAGAACTCAGCTCAAGTCAAACAGCGTAGAAGAACTCATCTGCTTCATGCTGTTTAATGCGCTCAGCGGGCAAATGCCAACTTGACTTGGTGTGCACACGTCTGATGATCTAATAAACCTGCAGATATGACTGCCTTCACCTCCTGCTGTGATGGCATTGCGCGAACTCGTGATACAAAGATCTGTCTCTGTGCACATGAGCGAGCTAATGTAGCAGCAGCTTTTATGATAAGGTAGGACAAGCAAAATAGATATTTTATGCCACTTTATCCACTTGAATATGAAGTGTACTTGAGTTCAGAGAAACCTGAATTTCGGGAATTTGGCCCTAAAACGTTTTCGTTTCAGGAGACAGACACCCTCTCTAGTTTTAAGATTCGGCTTTAAAATTTCCTTTTCGATGAAGCTCGTAGTTATGGCTGGATCAGATGACCTTGAATTACTGTGAATGCTCTCGAGCATTCACAGTATAGTT
>VOQJ01017746.1:29168-44461 GCA_015052665.1 Apistogramma diplotaenia | reverse complement strand
TTTATATGGAGAAAAAAAATTTGATTAAATTATGTGAGAATGTTAAAAAAAACACTATTTCCAACCTCTGGCATTCCTCTGCATGTGTTTGTGTGCTGCATCTAATTTTCTTTCCACTGAGCTTTTACCTCATTTATGTCCAAACTGCCCAGTCAACCCTACACAGATCACAGATCTGACATACAGTATGGCCTATTCAAAAAAAAAAATAAAAATAAAAAAAAATATATATATATAGCAAGTTTGTGTCATTGTGCCAGAATTGATCAAATCCAGGGATTTAATTGTAATCAATTTTCTGTCCTCTGACAAGTGTGGAGTGCAGTGTGGTGATCTGAATAAAACATTTTGATTGCTGTAATTGTGGCCACTCATGTAACATTCTCCATAAGCATCGACATAAACATCTGGTAGTGAGAGCCTGTCTCACCCTGTGCCTCATGGAAAGTCCAGCAGATAAATTAAAAAATGTGTTGAAACAAATGTGGCATTAGCCAGTATTGGATGGTAGCCAAGGAGTTAATGGCTTAATTATTAATGGTGCTTTGCAGCTTGTTGGTGCTTTGCTGTTATGTAAACAGTGGACTTTGAAGGATTTCACATCGCAAAGTGAAACATGTTTTAATTTCATGGAAAATCTCTTTTGGTCTCATATGGGAAAATTAATAAGCACTTTGTTGTTTGTGTTTGCAAAAAAAATATGCACCATATTTGCTTTTGTGTTCTTTCTAATATAAATGTGTGAGCGTGTGGATAAACTTGCTGGTGCTTTCACTGATGCTAATCTAAGAGGAAAGCTAGAAATCACAGAAGCAGTCCCACACTGAGGAGTCTGTTTTCTGTCACAGTTTTTAAAACTTTCTTTTGGACAGGCTGGACTAAACATCCTTTCCAGAAAATAAACTTTCAGTACAGTAGTTCACTGTTGTACAGCTAAATTCACGAGGACTGAGAGTGAATGGCTCAAGTTCATGGTTTGTTTAAATGAGTAAATCAGTCATTGACACTTTGTATACTTTCGCAATCAATCTAGTTTAGTTTAAGCAAAAAAAAGAACAAGGAGTAAAAAAGCCAAACATTTGCCATCTGTAGCTTCTCACACGTTAAAAAGCGATGTTTTCGGTGTTGAATATAACACGGAAAATTGATTGGACCAAGCAAAACATTTAAAGGATACTGGGTTCTCATAATTTTACAAGAGAAGCTGTTTTATTGATTTATCAGACAATAATCAGCTGATTTAAACATAAACAAGTGCCGGTCTCATCCTGACAGTCTTATGTGATGCAATATGTTTGAGCTCTCCGATCAGGTTTCACAGATTCTCTTCCTGATTTACTACAGAAAGAAAGCTGGAGGATTTTACTGCATGGATAAGACTCCACTTATCTCTTGCAATGCTAAAGGTGATCTAAATCAACTATAGGCTGAATATAAACACTTAAACACTGCTACATTTCAGGTCTACTGTGGCTCCTCTGTAGGAATCCAGGTTAAATAGCTGTAACAGAACATGAAGCTTTCAAATGGCCTGCATTCAATTACGCTCTCACTGCCAAACCATTAAAGCTTCACTTTACCTGTCTCTACATAGGATATCACAAAGAATAGATGTAAACTTTAAATAAATTATATCATTATGACATGCTATATTCAGTTCAGTTTCATTTATATAGCACCAAATCACACCAAACAGTCGCCTCAAGGCGCTTTCTTTTGTAAGGGAAAGACCCGACAATAATTAATAAATAATGTGCATAGTTGTAAACGGATGTTAAGACAAACTTTTATATGTATAGAAGGTGAGGGGGAGTCTATTACAGTAGGCACTTCATCAGCAAAGGCTCTCATCAAACTGGCTGCGTGCAACTGGCACTTCCTTCCCCAGTGCAACAATCTGAGCTAAATAAGTGGCCCTCAGGGTAGAAGCAAAGACACGAGGCTGGAGAGGAGTCTCCAGTGAGCTCAACAATCCTCTCATCTCCACACTGCTGTTTGCTCCTGCTGAATATAATGAAGCGTAATTGAGTCAGAAATGGCATGCTAATTTTGGTAACCATGGTGTTTGATGAAGGCACTTGATGTTTTTAGATGGCTTAAAGAGACAGTTTGATTTGGTGGAATTGCTTTTGTTCTTCTTTTCTGTGTTTATTATTTTGATAAGTAAACATTTCTTAAAGTAATCATTCAAGGGCTCTGTACACCTAAAGCTGTTTTGCATTGCATTAGAACAACTCGTGTTAACTAATAAAGGGGTCCTAAATGCTACAATTTCTCAGGTATACATGAAAACACACCAAAGATTTACAGGTGTGTAGACTGCTGTGAACAAATCTAAATTTACATAGTAAAGGGACAGTTCACCACCAAATCAAATGTATATCTTCCTCTGACCAGTAATATTACTTTTTCTAGATTATTATATCATCACCTTGTTAAAAAAATAAGTAATTTTTAAATAAAAGTTTTATTTAGCCTAAATTGTGTAGATTTCTGTTTTGTTGAGGTTTTTTTTTCTTTTTTCAGATTTTAACAAGGTGACAATATTGGGCTGTAAAATGTCTGGATTCAAACTGTACTACTGTGGTGGAGGGTTTGTGTTTCCCAGTGATTAGGGGGCTATGCTGATCAAGGCTTTTGCCCCTTGGTAGGACAAATTGGTCCTGGGAGAGGGGGCAGACAAAGAGTGATTCCAACGGCCTTTGTGGCAAAGATGCCAAGGAAATGGTTTACCCTGCTGGCGAAGCCTTGGGAGGGTGCTCGGGGAGAGGGCCTGGTGGACGGGCCTTACCCCGTGGGACCTGGCATAGCTCACAGAGGAGACATGGGTCTGCCCTCCCATGGAATTTCTAGGTGTTTATAGGATGTCTGTGAATTTACAGAAAATTTAGTCTAGAACTCTGCCTTGAATACTACACAAACCAAATTCATTCCCAGCAAACACGACATACCAGAAGAAAAGGTGTGAATGTCCAACTATCGCCACTGTACAGAGCAGAGGAGGCAGGTACACCACAGAGTTAATTAGCAACATCAAACAATTTTGTGAATCCTCCAAACCCTTTGTATCTATGATAGGACTTTGTTTTCAAATCATCCTCAGTCAGTCATTCATTTTGTACATCATACAGGAACTTTTCTTTGAAACTCCTGGCTGACGTAATCATGTCACATCATGTGCACAAATTTGTCAGCTGTATTTAAATGCATAACGTCCTCCATTCTAGCACATTCTACCAAAATATTCTATTAAATTCAAATGTGCATGTTTAGAGAGGTCACATGACAAACCTGTTTTCATGTTAAACAGTGTGAGATTGTTTCTGCTTTGTAACAGTCTGCATTACTGGATGCAGCCTTTAGGGAAGTTAAGTAATGCATTTGATTACCAACAACACTCAGAATGTGGCATTCAAAGCATGATTGACTGATTGATTGAGTGATTGAGTGATTTAATTGCTTGAGGGCCCAAAGCAAACTTTGCCAGGAAATGATTCTCCCCCCACACACTAGTCGTGATGTAGATTACAAACAACTACAACTGCATCCTTAGTAGAAACTCAGATTCATTAGGCAAGGCCATATTTTCCAGTCTTTACCTGTCCAACATTGGTAAGCCTGTGCGCACTGCAGCTTCAGATTTCTTTTCTTGGCTGATCGGAGTGGAACCCTGCAGAGTTTTGTGCTGCTGTAGACCGTCTGTATCAAGATTGTGAAAGAAGAGAAACTTCTTTGTTCACTACAGTTATAAATAACTGGAGGCTGTTGTGATGAAATATCCAATGAGACCACCAGTTTCAAAACTGCCCATCACCTTCAAATATTGTCAAACATCGTTAAAGTCAGTGAGTCCCATACTCGGACCATTTTGTGTTTCATATCTGGAACCTCGGTGTCAGCATGATGATGTTGCTATTACTGTATGTATATACTGATCTGACTTTTTCATTTTTAAAACCTGTAAGATACATTAGCTTCAGAGAAAGATAACTTGATAATTATCACACAGTTATAACTTTTTGTCAGCATGAAATGCAAAGTTATAGAACCTCTGTGGATTGCTAACTGTATGGTGAAATGCATCAGTGCACTGATGGCATGTGACATTGCAAGCAAAAGATAAAATAGAATTCATTTGATTAGATTGCCCCTGGAAAAGGGCCTGTAGGTCTGCCCCTTGTCACAGAAAACCAATTAAACTATTACAGTCTGTATTAAACTCACATGTGGTGTAATTATTTTATCAATGTATCCCAAATTGTCATAATAATATATTGTTTCTTTGTTATAATTGAGACCTAAATCATTATCTACCAAAAAATGCAAGATAATGAGCTGCTGTGTGGATCTTCTCTGTTTGTTCCACCACAGCGCAGAAAATGGTAACATTTCAGAAAAGTAAGACTGGAATGGAAAAATGGAAAATTTAGGGGAAATATTCAAAGCGATGTTTATCTTTTCAATCTAATTTCATAAATTTGCAGTGGATGCATGTATGATGATGCATGCAAGTATTTGCTGGTTCTCAGCAGCACAGAACAGATAATGACTCTTTAAAAATGCATACTTTCATTGTTTACTTAAATTGTTTGACATATTTCACAAGTATGGGTGATGAAACATCTATATATGAGCCACTCCCCAGTCCCCTTCACCGGACCAAAGAGTGGTTTATTGGGAATAAAGGTTGTAGTTATAAAGACTTTTCCGCATACCTGTGTGTGTAAAGTGAGTGTGTCTGCATTGTGTAAAGTGGTGCATTCCTAAACAAAGTGCACTCTGATGTCCTTGCCTGCCCTGAGGTTGAAGGACAGATTGGTGATGACCACACTAACCACAGTGCGACGCTTTTTAGCTTTTATTGATCCTTCTGTTCGGTTGCGTGTTTTGTGTGTTGCAAGGACAAAGACGGAGACAGAGACTGCAAAGCTATCATGCCTGTGACCTATTTCTTTATTTCCCCCCGGCTCCTTCTCATTGTGTTTTAGAATTAACTGAAATAATCTTGATATGGGTTTCAGTTTCTGTTCTCCAGATATGCTGCTGGTACACCTTTCTTCATGTGGATAGCTCCTGAGGCAGCTATAGTTGGCTATCACTATGTCCGGATTACTGTGGTAATAATCTGATAGACTCATACCATTATGCACTATCTGTTATTATGTTGGTCCTCTGGCTTAGAGTTAAAGAGATAATCTTATTGTAAGCGCTATTTTCTCTACCTCTCCTGTTTCATTGAATTAGCTTACTGGTGGGTGGGTGTGTGTGTGTGTGTGTGTGTGTGTGTGTGTCTGTCTTTGGCGATGTAACTGCCTTTACAGTAAGTACAGTTTAAGATTAGTGCAACTCCTCCCATTTTTATCTGTCAGAAAATGTCTTATCTGCACTTTTCAGAATGGTGAAACTGTAATAAACAGTATATGTTGTACTTTAGGGTGCAGACTCCAATGTTCTGCACATTTAAGTACTAGTGTAAATGATAAAACAGAATTATACAGTTGTTTTATTTTGTTGTCAGCATTATGCAGGCAAAATGAGGCACTGCTGAAGTGTAATTGACCATTCTGTAGTGTTTATTACAGTGATGAAGGTAGATTGCCCTGCATTTTCCGGCAGACAGATGAGGCTGAGGTTCTAGGAGAAATAAAACTCCAACAGCACTGGTAGTATAAAGTACAACTTGTGGCCTTCATCAGGGTGATCATAAAACATATCACAGACATTTTAAATTGCATATATATAAAGTAAAAAAATGTAAAACAAACAGTCATATATTTCCAACATATCTACCAATGAGGCACCAGCAAAGATAGACTGTGTAAATAGTCATGGTCCCTAGAAATGTGGGATACCCAATAGAAAACCTGCATGGCAGTTTATTTGGTGTTGGGGTGACACAGAGCTTTAGACAAAATATACCAAGTTGTTGTTATATTTATCCAACCCATGATCAGTGTGAATGCTCTCTGTGGATTAGAGAGTATTGATCTTCATTGACAACATAATAAATTAGACCTTTGCGGTCCAGAATTCTTTCTTCAATTGTAGTTGAAGCAAAATATGCACGTGCTTGCATTAGCTGATGAATGGCTATTTGTTGAACTGATCCAGAGTTGCAAGTATTTTTATACTTGTGTGGATTAGGAGCAGTTTTGCGTTTCGGCTAAGCCAAGAGATGTTGCAATTGGTTTAGATACAAATCAAGGACAATGCAGCATTATATAGGCTTTTTTTGTGGAGGCAAACAGTGAGGAAAGTGACAAGTACTCTGAGGGTAGAACTAAGAAATAGGCCATGAATGAGGAAGACAAATACTGACAAATTGTTGTCAAATTAACTGGGTCATTGGGTTCAGATTTTTTCTTTTTGTATTTTGGATGCAGTGTTCATTTTTTACCAGAGAGCCTTTGGAAGCATATTGCCAAACTAGTATCTTTCAGCAGTTGGAGAAGCTCAGCAGAGCAATGGCTCTTGTTCTATAAAAATGGAGGCCCCTCATGGGTCATAATGCCTTCAACCCAGATAAGATTCTTCACAAACAGATCTATGACAGCTATATAATGATAGCTCTTTCAGTCCACACCCAGTGACAGCTCAGGTTCAGACAAACAGCCTGAAACAACTGACCTTTTCACTGAAATCCAATACGTTTGTCAAAGGTCTGTTGAGATGGTGGACTTTAAACTCCTCCAGGAAGTGAAAATAATGAAGCACGGTTTGAAATTTAAGTCTTGAGAGGGAAAGAAGGAGACACCTGTCAGATAACTGAATAGAAGAGTAGGGCTTAAGCTGCAGGGCCAAGAGGGCTAAGAGGTGCAAGTGGAGTGGAAAACACTGAGAACAGCTCTGATTAAGGGTTTCCTGCAGTATCTTAATGGATTGCTTAAAGTAGAAAAAAATTTAATGAAGAGTTTCTTATGATCTTGATGAGGTAAAAAGTTTCAAATACTTCAATGAGCTGCACGGAGAGTAGCTCAGTCAAGAAAGAACACGATGATCAACTTCCCCAGTCCACAAATAAAGGGTTTTGAAGAAAACACAGCAATCTCAGGACCATGAGTTATAGGTCATCATGCTTCTTTAAGTTGTATCTCTGTGTTTTAGATGATTGGACCAATAAGCTTTCCGACTACATGTCAGTGAAAGTTCTTTATTTTTTGTGAACTACCTTTATCCGTCTTGTGTAACACTGTCTTCACTTTCCACATCATGAAAAAAAAAATCAGTTTACTCCTAAATTGGTTATTGTTCAAAGATCTGAGTTTGCTCCTCCCACAATTGCATCAGGCTGGAAAATATTCATGCTAAAATTGTTAGCCTAGTTGTAACATTTGGCAATGACAACACCTCCAACATCCAGTGTGGCACAAGCTAATCACTGCTGGGAAGACTCCTAAAAATAACATCCAATTGGGAAACCAGAGTGCTCCTACTGTAGGTTAGTCGCTAGTCTTAGAATATTAAGAAGTTTAAGTGTTACACAGTGGCCGGATCTAATTTTCAAATGCATGTTCTTTATGTGACTTGGGGCTTCCTCTATAGCCCTTAAATAGTTTGGGGGTTTAGGTGAAAATTCAATTTTCATTCCATTTGCATCAGCCAACTCAGCATTAATTGCATTACATTTGATTTTGTATTGCTGTCTGATACTATACTACTGGCCTCTGAGCAGCGTCAGTTAATCATCTTTGGATTAAATAATTTGCCTAAGGACATCTTGGTGGCAGTTTTAGCAGGAGAACGCACTGTTTCAGCCTTTAGCTTCGGGATTCTTGAAGACAGATACTGTAAGTCAGTTGTGATTTGACGCAGTGAAACGTGTACTTGTAGAATTACTCAGAACTACTACTATCACTATAGACAAAAAGCCTTTCTAATGTCTAGTCTGCATGACTCATTTGACATGGGAATTCAATGACCTTTGGAAATCTGGTTTTGCCTTATTAGATTGTTGTAAGTGAATTACTGGTATTTAATGAGCCTATTATGAACACAGGGCATGGAGGACAGCACTGAATGATCAGACAAAACATGGCCAAACATGGGCCTATTTTTGAACAGAAAATAGTAAAGATTATATTATAGTAGATGCTATGATATTTATAAAATATAATGCAAAATAATTTGTTGAGCATGACTGATAAAGGATTTTTAAAACTCATACCGATATTTTGTGATTCAAAAATCCGATATATCAGCCGATATTTTTTCCTTCATACATGCACAGATTCCCCTAACATTTGTTGTACCTATATAGTTACGATTAAATGAGAATGCAATTTAAAATTAACCCTGTATTATTGTTGTTCCAGATTGTGGATTACTTTTAACACTCTGCCTGACTGACCTGCTGCCAATAGGGAAACTGTAGAGTGCCCTCTGATGGACAAACTATCCAACATCAAGACTCATTAGGTTGTTGAAGGGTCTCTCTTTCATTTCTTCTTTACATTTTAAATATTCATTTTTAATGCTGATACTGATATATTGGAAAATAGCTATATTTACATTTCTTATTTGGTCAACAAAAAAGTAATGATTTCTACCTTGACCAACTCTAATAAAAGCCAAATCATCTGTCCACATATGGGCCAGATGATCATATGATGGTCTGGTCCACAGTTAATGTCCCTCAACTCACAACTTACTGTAAACATCTTGTTTCCTGAAATCACAGAGCACTATAACTACAAGTCTTCTAGAGTCACTTTTAGGGTTGAGATTATTTTAGCAACAGCACATTAGACCAAGGGGGCTTTGGTTCCTGAGTGTTAATAAAACTTCGCATGACCCACTTAGTGTGTCATAAAATTGTATTATTGTTCAAAGATATTTCTTTGTTAATATAAAATATTAACAAGGTTCTTGTTAACATTTTATAACTTCCAGAGTCACTGAGTGAAATACATTAACAGGAATCTGATTGCACATGATTCACGTACATCATGTACTGTCACATGTGGCACAGAGCATATGGTAGAAGATAGACAGCATAATGTGGAATGAGTGTGAACGGCTAGAGTGACAAGAGCTCTCTGAGGTCAGTTAGTAGACTCAGGTTGCTTTACGTGAGGTCAGTGAACTTTGATTACAGGCAAAGGTTTCCATAGTTCCAAATGCTTGTCTGTTGCAATTTAACAGACCTGAGTTCCTGTGAGGTAGTGTGATAGCGCTGCTCCACTCTGCTGGCTCTGCTAATCAAGTATAATAGAGAGAAAAACACAGCCTTGTTATCTGGATGCTGCATTTCCAGCTATTTATGCAAATATGAACCACATGTTGTTTTGCAGTGGTGATTATCAACAACGTACTTCCTACACTACCAGGAAACAAAGGTTTTAGGTTGTTTTTTTTTAAAAAGGCTGTTAAATGGCAAGTTTAGCATATTAGAGAGCCAGTATTTATGCTGATTTCACACAGGTATTACATTTCCCAGTGCTGCTGACTAATTTCTAAAGCAGACCAAGTTTTGTGTAATTTCCAACATAGCTCCTGTTTTCATTTGCATTGATTCTAAACTTCAGTGAAATTTATCTTTCATAAAGGAAGCATAAGCACATAATACATAAATAATAATAGGGTTATCTCAATACTAATAATCAGCCATATCTGAAAATGTTTTTTTTAATGCAAGAAATGGCCACACGCATTTAATCCTTTAAACAATGTTGATTTTTGCCTCAGGTTTGACTCTCCAGCCTCACTAAAATGCACAAATTTAAAACGGAGGTCAATAGCCATTTTTAAAATGAATACACTGATTTGTTGCTAAATGGTGAAAACACAATGAACTGCATGCAAAGTAGCAGCTCAAGCTCAGGAAATTGAGATAAAAAATGGGCTATGTACCTCACACTATCAGCTGATGATTAGTTTCAAACACACTTATACACACTAAGGTTGTGGTGATAGTAAAATTTCAAACTTGATATGGATACCCAGAAAATACTATTTTCAATACCACATGGGAAAAAAAGACAAATAATTAAGAGACCTTTTTTCATAAATATGAGAACAGTAGCATTAGTGGCAACACTATTTTTTTTAAGTTTTCTGATTCAATGCAAAAATAATCCAGTAATGTAACTGTAAGGTGACAGACTCTCAGAGGTAGTGTAGTAGTGTAGTGCTTTGCTTTGGCTGATTTGACTCCATATTTCCATTGCTGATCAAATAGGGTCGTTAAGAACGGCTGTCAGTGTTTCCGTCTAGCAGCAGTGTAGACTTTCCTTTGCTCATATCTGAGACTTTACGAGAGACGTAACATTTGGTAGACACAAATAATTGTGTTATCTTGTTAAATTAATGTTGCCTGTTAATGTTAGAGAGGTGGCCATTGGTGGGACTGATAATGTTTGCTGCCTAGCTTCCACATTAATATTAACTTAACAGATGGCTAATGTGGCTATCTGGTAATTAATAATAGTTGCCAGGTCAATTTGTGATAACTGTTTAATAAATCAGTGATGATAAAATGGAAACTTTATTGAACTCTTGACAATTCTGGTTGAGTGTTGTTTACTGTTTGGGGACTGTGTGTCTGCCTACCTGCAGCGGTGCTGTGTGAAGTCATGCGCCAGTTGGCAGAGGTGAAGATGGCACTGTTGGCATCAATACTGTTACAAATGAGTATCAAATCAAAGATGAATTTTTAGTATTGATTAATATTGGGGTATAAATTTTTTATTCCTCTTTTATAACCCTTAAATACACATACACATAATTAATGTATATGACAAGGGCCAGGATGTTGAGAAGCATTAATAACTTCTTGACTGCTTTGGTCTATTGTAAAAAGACCCACTTATTAAAATGCAGCATATTTCTAAGGATGTCTTTAAGAGCACCGGGCCCCTGACTGGTTCCTACAAGGAGAAATAATAGGTTTGGTAATCAAGCTCCAAAAGCTCTCTCATTTTTCCATAATGTGTTACTCAGACCCTTCTCTTTGCTGTCACTTGAAGCATAAAACAAAAGGCGAACAATATTACTGTCATTACCGAGTCCATTAAATCCTTAATTGTGCGATACCTCGGTTGTGTCTACATTCCAGTGAGCTCACATTTTTTTCTTGCAAGTTCATTTATTTGTGTTTGACCTCATCTCCATCACTAAACTTTTTTTCCCCCCACTTGTGCGTAATAACGGTGTGAGTCATGGAAAGACGGTAGTAATTGACCATGTCTGCTTTTTCAGGTCTCATGCATGTTTGGGGACTTGTGTTATTCTCTGTGGTTGTACTCATGGAAATGCACTGTAATTGTTGGAATGAGTGTGTTGTAGTTGTTGCCAGATTAGACTGATAGCCCGGTGAAAGCCTCGAATATGTCCATTAATTTAATTTATGCTAGTTTAATTACTTAATTTCATTTATGAGAAGTTATGTACAGTAATTTACTATTCTTTGTGACTCTGAGAAGCAGCAAGCTATTATACTGTTATGTGAAATGAAGCAGTATTTCTTATTTTTTCATTGCTGCTTTAGTCCACTTCTAACTGCCAGGGTGAAATCGTGTTCTACAATGTAATTTTGAACACAGTCGATGTAAATACATTTTAAAAAGTAGGTAGGTGTAAATTGTTGTAGCAGCCTGTGTAGGTGGGCCACTGAATTATGGATGGATCAGGTTTGATACACACAGTTTATTTGTGAGTAACTCTGTTCTGATTATTTGTCCCTAAGTTATGCTAACTGGATTATTCTGTGTGAGCAGTCAGGTCAGAGTTTCCTTCGGGCTGCTGGCCGTTCTCTACTGGTTGTTCCCGATTATACTGCAGTTATATTCCATTCAGTCCAGGATGATCTCATGCAGACCAAAATATATTTGCTTTACAGTACTCGCACACGCGCACAGGTACTCAGGCTTCTGACAGTCTCTGCTTTGTAATGCTGCTTGTATTCTTACTCACTCCACTTTGTTAAGCTGTAGGCTTTATTTTGTTTTACCTGTAGAACAAATGGCTTCCAAGAACTCAACTAATCATTTACTGGGATTAAAGAAAGCATAGTTTGGATTTACAGAGATTTTGACTCTTGCACATGCAAAACAAATAGACTTGCTCATTAACACCTACAACACACTTGCACCCAGTGCATATAAGGGCTTCAATTTATTACACTGAGTTTTGACTCCTTTCAAAAGTCAATGCTGTTTCTTAATTTGGTCTGCATAGAAGAGGTTCCAAACATGTCCTTCAAAAAAGTTTTAAAAAAAAGAATCATACAGAAACACTTCAACAGTTTAGTTACAAAGAGCCCAACACTTTTCGACCAACATGCAAATTTTTTTTCGACAACAGTGTTATCGACCGTGAAATAAACTTTATCTGGAGACTGGGTCAGCATGAATTAAAATTCTTAGGCTGTGTTGTGAATTTATGGTGCTTGTTTTTCACATGGAGCTTGGAAATTCATAAAGACTAAAGCGGGACGATAAAAGCCCATATGGCAGATGAATGTTCAGCCTTTTAAAATGATGACTTGGCTGCTGGTAAATCAAACACCCACCCAGCCCTGCTGCCAAATGGTTCGCCGCCTCTCATTGACTCACTTTATGCAGGCTGGAATTTGCTGAACTGGTCTTTCTTACAGTTTTATGTCCATATTAGTATGACCATGAAGGAAGCATATGTGCATTTGCCTTAATATTGTCCAAAATAGAGTGTTCCTAATTTGGACTGATTTTGTTGACTAAGTCATAATGCTGTATCAACTCTACACAGTCTGCTTTGCCATTTGGAGGCTATTTGCAAAGAACAGAGGGAAATTGGAGCATCTGAAATAGAGGTGGGCAACTTTCTTTGTCCTTTACAATCCACTATTCTATGCAGGCACAAAAAGGTTGTTCCAGTAAATTCCAACACAATCCTGGGTTGACTTGGCCCATTCCCCAAGAGCAGGAAACACCCAAGACCATGATAATATTATATTCTTTGTGATTTTAAATGTCATGTGCTCTTGTTTTTTTGTGTAACTAACTAATACAGTTGTGACAGTTTTTGAAGAAAAATGTAAGTTTATTGTGTCAAGCACTGTGACATTGTATCCAATAACAATATAATCTCTGCAGCAGTGGGTCCAAATAATGCCCTGGTATTACATTGAGGGTCTATTGTGTCTGACAGCATTGATCATTCTGTTTATTTTCAGTGATTACAGAGAAAGTGACAGCATGCCTTTTCAAAATAGCTAATGGGTTTTTGATTGGGGCACAAAAGATGGATTCTGCACAGTAAATATAATACAGGGTCTAATCACTAAAAGTCTGCAGTCTTGTTTTGCATCTACAGCTTTGTTTTCGACACATTCTGTTTTTGTCTTTAATGCATTAAAATGGAAACTAATGGATTATTTATTTTACCTTCTGCAATATACGCAAAGTGCATTCATCCAAATGAGTGTCGCCCTCACTTTGCTTTATATCTTTGCACTGTTGCTGAGCGTCTTTTCTTTTTTTTTTTTTTACATCATCCTGTGGATTTGATTGGCAGGCTTTGACATGAGTGGGCTGCATTTAGCCAACCACTGATCTTTTTTAAGGTTTCTTCTATCCCACGCCTTTCTTGTCATATCTGTCATTCGCAACCTCCCACAGAAGAGGCTTTGTTGAGTACAGATATTGGGACTTTTTGAAGGAGTTACCAATATTTCTTAGTTCTTGCTTGCACTGTAACAGTATTTGTAAGTTTATTTAGAGCAATCAACGGAAAGATTCAAGCTGAGCCTGCTGTCGACGTTCCCACTTAAAACTGAATGACTGCCAACGCAGTGTGGGTGTCACATTATCATTTATACAATTAAAGACTTTTACTCACATTCCACAGCAGCATACAATGGGAGAAGAGGAGTTTATCAACATTTAAGTTGAACAAACTTGCTCGTTTTGTCTGTGCTTTGCATTTTCCTTTAGATTTTTTAAATCACAAAGTATTGTTATTATGTGTATTTTTAAACACATTTAGTGTATTCAATTTTCAGTCTTGGCTTTCTTAAGTTTGATTAATCAACTACCTTAAATATATCTTAACATTTGTTGCATTTAAAATGTGATTATAGAAAAGGGACAAATGAGAAATCTACGGCTGCATTCACGTGTGTCTGAGTGGTCCTCAGAATTGAGACAGCAGTGTTGAGTGACACATAGTTTAATTCCCAAATGTCCTTTTTAGCTGACAATTCCTCTAAGCTTGCATAAGTTGCCTTCCACTTACTATGCATTATTATATAACCTAAAATATTAAATTTGAATTTTAAAATTTCTAGCAAGTTGTCACGTCTGCTAAGACTGCCCCTTAATAGTAGACTAAGCATTTGTTGATGGCAAGCATCTTAGTCAAGCAAGTTTCATCAAAAAACTCAAAACTCTACAAATAGCAGTCAGAGTTCCTCGGTATGCCGGGAAACTGATTGTTTACTTCACATACTTACAGGCTATTTGGAGGAGAATAGAAAATCTCGATCCTGATGAAGACCACAGGCTGAAAGAGGTCTGTCTGGCAAAAAAGCTGTTCTGCATAGTACAAGTGTGGTTTGGGTTTTGAACTCTGACAATCTCCTCCAGTTATTAAACCAAAAACAGTGTGGGAGTATTTGGCAAATGTTAACAATGATCCTAAGAAGCTGACATGCCAAACTCAGTCAAGGATAGTCATTTGTCAGTGGCAGCCCTGGTAAAAACAATATAAAATTGTTCTTCAGGTTGGCTACCTGCTACATGATGCTATTTAATTTAACTACTCAGAGCTAAACACTGTTTTGTTTGTAGCCATCAGTTCAAGTTAAACCATTCCTATGAATGCGGTTTCACCTCATCTGTCTTGTTAAAACATAGATGTGCTTACAACCATGGTATTTTATCTTTTATCCACTGCAGTCACAAATAATGGTAGAGGCTGCAGCGAGACATTGTGTTTTTACAGGCCTTGTTCTGCTTATCAGCCCAAAGCCTGTGTGTGTTCTCTGAAAGCATGCTAATCTCCCTGGGTGATTACATTGACCCCAGGCCATTGATTACACACTGTCACTGGAACACAGGCGGTGACCAATTTTTTGCATCCCGGCATTGCTCTCGTTTCCTTCTGCTCAGACAGCCCCATTTATCCCCTCCTCTGTGTTCTGCTGCGAGGAAAATAGGCTCTGGTTGTTGCTGCAGCTCCTTAAATCAGAAATGGACCTGTTTTTATGGTGAGTTAGGTCAGAATGTGATGCATTTCCTTTCTTTTTTTTCCTAGTCAACATGTGGGAAGTACTTTTTTTTTTTTTTTTTTTTGGTGACAAAGAAGTTGTTAGGGGA
>VOQJ01017746.1:16582-29148 GCA_015052665.1 Apistogramma diplotaenia | reverse complement strand
GAGTGACAAAGCAGTTGTTAGAGGAAGGAGATTTGCTGTTGCAACATTACCCTCTGCTGTTTAATTTCTTTTTGTTTCATGTTCACTTCTGGCTGTCACAACAGCTGTAGAGAAATTGAGCGTTGTGGAACCACACTGTACACTGCTCTAGTTTGACATCAGATTGTTACAGTCCTTTCATTCCTTTTCCATTCTTCTCTCTGAGCGGGTCAGTTGAGGCCAAAGAACTGGAGGCCATAAGAATAGGGGAGGAAAATGCTCTCAACCTGAATTCCAACTCTAATCTCTCCTCTGAGCTCTCTGTTCACCCCTATGAGGGAAAACAAATAAATCTCTCAGATACAGTGGCAGACAGCTGGAGGCTCATGTCTTTGGTTTGTTCTGTCACAGGCCAGCTTAACCCAACAGATACTAAATATTTGACAGTTTAGTGCAGAAAGAAGCATCTATTAGACAATTTCAGGAATGTATCGAATTAAATGCTTTACTCAGTGGCATGCTATGATGAATAATATCCTGTACTGTGTTGAACAAAAAATCCTTAACATTGGAATTAAAAGCAGCCAAATTTTATTCAATTATAGGTAAAAGGCTGCTTCTCCAATTTTAACCAATCTCTTCTTTGGATCTCGTGCTCATGCTAATGAATTTATTTCTGCCGGTCCTCTGCAGTCAAGAACACCAGTAAGAGTGCTGTGCTAATCCACCTCCTAGCCTGCACAAGCTCACAGTTCACATAAAGAAGTTTGTAATGACATGTTCAGTGTTGCATTGCGCCTTCATTTCTCACAGCATGACAGCTCAAGTACACATGCCAGGATGTTTTTCTGGATTCTAGATATGCCTTTTCTACAGGTCAGGCTTTACCAGACCCTGGTCTGACTGCAGGTGCCCGTGAAATATTAAACTGTCAAATAGGAGACATTTTATAAGAAAAAAGAAAAAACTGGAGCTGGGCTGCAAACTTTGTCCCACTGCTTCTCCAACAAAATGTATCAGACCACACAAGCCTGCCGATGACACCATATTGTTCATGCTAAAAAGAAACAAATGTTTAAGCTTGTTCTTTTGTATAACTACCAGTATTTTTCAGAATCCACACAAAGCAATACATCGCTTCATTACCTGACAGACATATGCTGTCTGTTCTTGCACATCCATGAGTAGTAGATGGAAGAACAGCTGTTTGTATTTTAAACCTTCCTAAAGGGGAGCAGGTTTAGGAGAGTGCGGGTCAAATTTGTGCACCAGCAACTGCTAGAGTTAACTACAGATCTCACAGTAAAGTCTTGGAGCTTGGTAAAAGATTTTCTTGTAGTTTGTTTTTGTTATGAATTTAGCTGAGGCAATCAGTACTGGACAACTTGACAGTCTTCCAAAATCTACACTTTTTTTTGTTCATAATGTGTAGTGGGATTTATTTAAACAATTTTGAGAAGTTTTTTTTCATCCCATACTGGAATTATAAAGGCCTTAAGAGCGTATGATGATGATGCCACACTATTCACTAGCAATGAAAGCATGAGACATTAGATGCCAGAGGTTTGTAATTTGTAATTTCTTTAAGAGATTCAAATTCTTGTCACATCAGTATGCTTTTATGGTTTTAAAGGTGTGATAAATATAAAGGTGAATTTGCTTTTTTCCAATTTCATCTACATGTCTGAGCAATATTTTCATGCTACTACAATTCTTTATTGACACTTATCATAATGTCTTCTCAGTTGTGAAAGGTTTTACTTTTAAGCTAAAATGTCACTGGTGCATAGTATGCATGCTTCTTAGTAACTAGCATTTTTTCATATTGAAAGGATTTGGATTTTAAACAATTTAAATGATTAGCTGCCAGATCAACCATTTTCTATGCAAAGATTCTGTCAACAAAGGGGGAAACAGAGTGGGAATAAATGTCTTCATTATTCCTCCATCTGAAGGAATAATTTATCACCATTTTTAGAATTTTCTGACAGTTTAATAATTATTTAATAAATCAGAAATGAAAATAATAATAATGTTCAGGCTAGCCACCTTCTCTAGCATACACTCCAGAGACTTTATTAGCTGCCCCTTGCTAGTACTGGGTTGCTAGAACTGCCTTAATTTATTATGGCATAGATTCAACAATGGAAACATTGATCAGAGATTTTGGTCCATATTGATATGACAGCATCACACAGTTGCTGCCTATTTGTCAGCTGTACATCCAGGATGTGAGTTTCCCACTCCCCATCTCGGAGGTGTTGTATTGGATTGAGATGTGGGAACTGTAGAGGCTGTTTGAGTGCAGTGAACTCATTGTCATGTTTAAGAAACTAGTTTGAGGTGATTTGAGCTTTTTGACATGATGTATCATCTTTCCAGAAGCAGCCATCAGAAGATGGATACAGTGTGTATAAATGGATCAACATAGTCAACAACAATACTAGTAGTTTTTTATGTTTAAACAATGCTCAGCTGGTAGTATATGGCCTGAAATGTACCAACAAAATATCTCCTACACCATTACACCACTACCAGCAGGCTGAACCTTTGATACAAGGGAGGATGGATGTTATTTGCCCCAAATTCTGACCTTTCCATATGAATAGACTTGCACATCACATCATTAAAAATATTAGGAATTCGAAAGGAAATTTGATATATCAAATGATAATATATTACTTAGGATACTATATTAATTTTACTTTACGAGAGCATCTGGCCCTCACACTGTCTGCCAATAAAAATTCCAGCCCTCTGACAAATATAGTTGACGAGCCCTGGTGTATGGTCTTCTGCTGCTGTAGCCCATCTGCATCAAGGTTTGACACATGTTCAGAGAGGCTCTTCAGCAGTGATCATTGGAGTCTCTGTTGTCTCTCTCTCCTTTGACATAAACAGGACATTTTCACACAGAGAACTGCAGCTTTCTGGATAATTTCTCTTTTTCTTTTCTTTAACATTGTCTGTAAAAAAATCCCATTTGATCAATTGAGAAGCCACAAAGTCACCTAAATCGTCCCCATTCTGAAATTCACAGTTTGAACTTCAGTAGTTTGTCTCAGCTATGTCTACAGTACGTGCCTAAACGCATCAAGTTTCTGACATGTGATTGTCTGATTAGATAGAGCTACTTTCAGCTGCTCCCTAATTCACGTTTGATTTGGCATAGTTTTACACCAGATGCCCTTCCTGGTGGAACCCCAAAGGGGATTTGTGTCTCTGGCTGAAACTGAACCAGCGACCTTTCATTTACTAAACAAATGTGTGAACTACCAAACTACGAAGCCACACGCAACTCTGATTAGACATTTGTGTTATTGTCCTTGTGTCTTTATTGAAGCTTGTCCACACTATTCTGTTTTTCAGTCTTTATTTTTAAATTTATGTCTTATTAACAAGTTTAGCCCATGTGATCCAACTTGATGGGATTACAACATCTTCTCTTTACTTCCTGTAAAATGCATGAAAGCATAGTTTTGATAAGAGATTAAGTCATTCTGTTGGTGATAATAAAAGGAAGTGAGGAAATTAGTTCACTGCCTCACCACTAAGTGTTCAGCCATAGCAGATGACATGGCTGTCAGTCCACCACCCTACCAGCGTTTCCTCTCGCTTAAATGGAATTTTTCTGTTGGCTCTGTGCCCAGGAGTTACTTTGGACCTGACCCATCCGATTAACCTCGCATGTTGTCTCGTTTGGTAGTGACAGCAGGTGAAACAAGCCAATTTTGTTGTGGTTGGCAGAACCATTAATTTATTGAACGTCCTGGGACTGGGCTCATCATCAAAAGCCTTTTTTTCTGTCTTTTCAAAGGAAGTTTAATAATGTGTAGCTTCACCAAAGTTGAATTTTGAATAGTTGTCTGATTTTGTCCTGCATCCCACAATGCAGAAAATGCTTCTTCTTTCATCTCAACACAAAACAGAAATCATTATCACTATAAAGCCCTTCTGAATGCTTATTATCTAGGTTTTTTTATTGAACAAAAGAAACAGTGGACATTTAATTATGTCTGTTTTCAGAAAAAGAAAATCTATGACAGTCATTCCATACTGAACAAACTCAACTTTTTGAAAGAGTTTAAATAAAAACTTTAGCTCACTGAACCTGCAAAATTGGAAAGCTTTTAATAATACATTGGTACCATTTTTATTATCCTTTCTAAGCCTTACCAAATGGCTTTTTTTGTTTTGTTTTTGCTGAGCAGGGTTACAAATTGTGAAACCTCAGCAGCAGTTTCAGGTTATAAATCATTTTTAAGGATTCTTGGATGGATAAAATCCCAACCAATCTGATTGAAAAATAAGCTGCTGTTTAAAGTTAATAACAAATCACAAACATTTTCATTTTTTTAAAGTTTTTGCAGCAGCACTCAGCAGAAATTTCTTTCAGTACTTGTCCCAATATCACTGAATGTGGACTTTCCAGATAAGCACAACACTACAGCCATAACATACCTGAGGTCTAGCAAATGACCAACAGGAGAAAACCAAACATTGAATTGTGAATTATAGTCTGACAGTGAGATTTATTCAAGGCAGTAGGGTGTTTTCTCTGTTCTTGTGTATTAACGGGGAGACTCACTGGCACACAGCTGTTCTTAATAACCATCATTACTTCCATCCAAATCAGATGTGCCGTGATTCTAGAGTTGTATCTTACGTTCATCCGTTCATGTCCTTTTGATTCCTAAAATAGCTCAGTAGCCTCAGAAAGACATAGCAGAGCATGAAGTTGCAGGTTCGTCTTGTTTATGCAACATTTTGGTTATCAGCTTTTGTTTTTGTTCTTTTTTAAAAAAGTTTTAGCCTGCTGCATGACACAAAGTACGACTTTGAACTTTAAACACTTTCAACATGTCCAGAATATCTCAAAATCTGTCCAACAGGTAACCTTGCTGGCTAGCACCAGAATAAGTATTTCTTTTGTTTTGGACCAGATGGTTAAAGTTTTGACTTTTTTTGTGAGATTACAACAAAAAATAATTGGCAACAATTTTCACATGTGGTTCACATATATCATATACCTCAGACAGTGTATTCTAAAGACTTCTGAGTGATCCTCTGATCTTTAGTGTTGAGATTTCAGTGTTAAATGTGTTTACTACATAGTTATGTTTAACAGTTATAATAAAATCATGTTCCCAAAGGATTATTACTGCTTGCATCATTGACCCACTGAATTTTCTTCTAGTGCCACCATATTTTAGATTTTAACAGTATGCTATTAGTTCATTAAAACTGTCATTTCTACTATATTTTGGTTTAAATATATTTGTAGTTTAGTATTTTGGTTTTAGAGTTCATTCAATTCCTGTCGCCTGAAGCTGCACTACTAATGTTAACAAAAAGTAACATTTTGTTGTGTCCAACCCCAAGAATAAGTGGCGCCGAGTTGTGAACAGGAACAGTAGCCAGAAATCATTACCTGTAACACTGGTCTCAATCACTGGTCTCAACGCAACCCTCAACTGTAAAAACACTGAGGATCACTTTATGAATTAACAATAACAATGAGGGACCAACACAACATATACACAATAACTTATAGCGCTGTAGTTTATCACACTCACATCAACAGTTCCATGAGTCTCCTTCCCTTGGGTTGCTACAATATAACTACACATACACACTGTCCATTTGTGTTTTTTTTACTTTATAAAGATGCCAATCTGTACTACATATTGTATATACACTATATTGCCAGAGTATTCACTCAGACAAAGATTTTCTTCTCCCTTGAGAAGCATTGGGTTAGCTCAAGAACAGTACATGGAGAGCTTCATGGAATGGGTTTCCATGGCTGAGCAGCTGCATCTGAATGTTATGTCACCACGTGCAATGCAAAGCACTGGGTGCAGCGGTGCCACCACTGGACTCTGTCTGTTTGGTGTGGAGTTGGACTCGTCCCCTTAGTTCCAGTTAAAGGAACTCCAAATCTTTAGCATACCAAGACATTTTGGACAATTTCATACTCTCAACTTTGTGGGAGCAGTTTGAGGATGGTCCCTTCCTGTTCCAACATGACTGCACACTAGTGCACAAAGCTGAGCAAGTTTGGTGTGAACTTGACTGGCCTGCACAGACTTCTGACCTCAACCCGACAGAACACCTTTGGGATGAATTAGAGCAATGACTGAGAGCCAGGGCTTCTAATCCAACATGTATTTATTGTGTGTGTTAAGCTGCTGGATGCCCTAATTTCCTTAGGGATCAATAAAGTTTCTATCTCTATCAGTATCTGGCCTCACAAATGTGCTTTGGGAAGAGTGGTCAAAAATTCTTAGAAACACACTTCTAAAGCCTTTGGAAAGCCTTCTCAGAAGAGCTGAAGCTGTTATAGCAGCAACTCTTAGACTCTTAAACTTCCTCACTGCACTTCTGCCACTGTTTACCTGTCTGCATACAACTGCACGTGTGTGTTCAGACCATTTCTACATGGACTATTGCAATATATTGCAATATAGCACAATGTAGCACAATGTACATAATTTGTTATTTAGAGAGATTGTTTTTTATTGCATGTTTAATTCTATATATATATATTTTTTTTGATATTCTAACATCCAGTGTTTGCAGCAGAGTAAGAATTTCATGTTTTTTACTGTGCATATGACAATAAATCAGTGAATGTTGAAAACAAGTCGGCCAACATCATATTAAACCCTATTGATTAAAAATGGGATGTCACTTGAGTTCATATGCATGTGAAGGCAGACAAGCGAATACTTTTGGCAATATAGCGTAGCTACGGTGTTTTGGACAAATTTATTAGACCACCACCCAGTGTAGGGTTTATGCCACAGCTGTTCTAAATTAATTGGTAATTACCAAAATAATCTGTAGTAGTTAATCAAAATGAAAATTTTAATTTTAAAATGAAAAAGTGTTGCTATCCAAGAATTTTTAAATTTACACTTCAGCAATAAAGTGGGAAAATCTGAATATACTTTTTGAAATTAAAATGACAAATTACAGTTATTTATTTGCCTTCCGGAATAGAAAAATGTTTTAGTTGTTGAATGTTATGCTTGATAAATTTCTGACTTCTCAGAGAAGTTCTTTGTGCTTATTTGGGTAAAAATGTGAATTCACTTCATGGCATTCTGTAATTTTTAGCATTAATTTTTGACAGATTTCTAAAATATTTGTTTTATTATGACATTACTGTACATTATATACTAATTATTCCATAATCTTTGCACTCTGCAGCATTGCACATATAAATCTGAAAATATGCTTTACATGTTGTCTGTCTATTCGGTTGAGTAAATCAAAGCAAAAAAATAAACAGATGCATATATACATATAATATAATAACAAAATGCATGTTATCTCTAAGTTGAGTGAGTTGAGTGGTTGATGGGTATTTACATACAGAATGCAAATCATGATGTATTTTCACACAAAAAATTAACATTCTGCAGCTTTTACTTGGTAAAATTTGCTACTGCTGTCAGGGAATGTAATCAATGAGTGCACGGAAATGCTCGTACTCCCCCATCTCTCTGCTTAATAATTCAACATCAAGCATAGCCTCTCTGGGCATTCACTGTGAAAGGTAAAGCGTGACCTCCAGCACAGCAGCAGGTGGTGCACACACAGGTTACAGTGTGCAAAAATGAAAGTTGCTTTGCTCTTTAATCCTATTCTTGGACTTGAGGGCTTGAGAATATTACAGACAAAACTGCACTCACTGCTCCGTGGTCACAGGTAAATTAGTACTAAAATACCTATTAAAGAAAGACATGTGTAGCTGTCAAGTTAAAAATAACTGTAACTGCTGACCTACTCAGAATGTGAGATAATAGAATCTGAACTAGCAAAGAATAACAAGTGACTCTAACCTACTTTTGCAGGCAATTAAAAAAAATAGTTTGTGTCAAAAGGCACATATTTGGAGCACTTGCAACAGCAATATTAAACCTGTTTTTATTTCAAATAGCCAACACATGAAAATGTGTCAAACCAGTGTCTGAAGTCATCTAAATTATGCAGTTTTTAGAATCTTTCAAACAACAGACATTTTCACTTGTCAGAGCAGAAGAGGCTCAGGTGGAACTAATAATAATGTTCAGTTCCACTTAAGCATCCATGTAGCAACCCAGCATGTAAAATACCAATCCTCTGGAGCTCACTTATAGATGAAATGCCATCATTATTATTTTTAGCTGTGCCTGAGAATGTCTCCTGTGATAATGGCCAACTGGCTGGTAATACAGGTATGCCAATCATTTGTGAAGGACATGTTCAAGGAAGTTTTAATGAAAGAAGTATAGAAAAGGGAAAATGTGCCTCCCCGTATCGTAGCACAGCATGTCTCATTTCAGTCTGAAAAGGACAGGATGCTGACTATTATGTTGTAAGTCTGAGATTCAGTTTTCCCTGCTTCTCCGCTGCCTGGTGCTGCTGTTCACTCTCTTTGTATGGACGGACAAACTTGCATCTTCAAAATCACAGTTAAATGCAGTTGTGTCTTTTTGTGTCCCACAATCTGCACTACAAAGACAGGTTTATTTTCACAACAACAAAAGACAAACAGGATCCCAGATGGGGTTAATCCAATATCGCTTACCAGAGTTTATCATGTCATATGGCATGGGTGTAATCCCATTTGTTAAATGACTTTTGGGTCTCTGTTTTAGATTACGATGTCTGGTGAAGCAACTGGAGAGAGGAGAGGCTTCCCTCACCGACCTCAAGAAAAACCTCGAGTATGCGGCGTCTGTGCTGGAATCTGTTTACATCGAGGAAACACGGTAAGAAAATGTCAGCTTATTGGAAGTTGTTTTGAAATGGCTCATTTATGGAGAGCGTTCCCGCAGCTCTAACTACAGGCAGAATTTGCTAAAGAGATGGTTGTAATTAAAGTGGGAACTGACCTGAATCATTCTGGATCTGTCCGAGAGTAGCGATTAAAGAATAATTCTTATATCATCATTTTAATTGATTTTTCTAACTGTAAATAGAGTTTATAGACAAGAACTTGAAATACTGTTTTCACTACCCTCTGCTAGTTGCTCTGACAAGCAAGTTAGCTACAGCTAACAGTGTGATAACTGATCACAGCAAAGCACCCTCCACATTGCCTTCCAACATAACAACTAATCACAGCAGATCATCTCTGATCTCCAGCTGATTCAAGCTACCCTTAACCCTACGCTCCTATTGGCTGTATGTTACCATTTTCTGATGGCAATCTAAAAAAGAACATACAAGCCAACTATACAAAAGAACGAAAAACTTAGTTTTCCATGTTACGTACACACTTTTTCAGGGACATTTTCTTTATGCAGGGATGTAACCCCACAACAAGATTTCTCCAGTGCAGTTTTGCAAGGATGCCTCAGTGCATCCTGGGCTTAGTGCCACCAAAGACAAGTGTGACTGGGTTAAAGAAATATCAAGAAGCCAGGCTGATTTTATCCTATCCCCTGCTGGGCTGGCTCATACAGGGTTTTTTGGTAGTGTGCTCATGCTACACAGCAACATAAGTTCAGCTGTTGTCAGTGTTGTAACCTTAGCCATACATAAAGTCTAAAACTGACGTCATTAAAACACATCATCATGGTTATGACATCTATGTATGTCTGTCAACATCTGTATTACCATTAAAAAACACTTTGTCTCTGCAGGGTATCTTCCTCTCTCCTTTCCTCTTTTCCCTTGTGGCATATTAACAATTTGATATAATGCAGAATATTGAAATGAATTGCAAGTAATAAATGTTTGGAGAGAACTGCATTGTTGCAAATAAACTACCCAAACATAGATAAATTGTTAATGTTTGCTCCACCTCACCTGAATGCACCATTAAAATATCACTACTGTGGTTAATTAATAACAGTTAACTAGTTAATTAATGACAAGAATAACAGGCCCTCCACTTTTTTCACTCCAAGGCGAGTAAAGGTATTTGCACACTGATGTAGATTTCTCCATAATAACAAGGAGAGGGATATAAGTAATGATGCAATGACTACTACTTTCTTAGCTGATTCCAATTCAATTCTTTTTCGCCTCACATGCAAAATAAAGGATGTTGTTGTCATACCATCCATCTGTCCATCTGTCCATCTACCTGTTGTTTACCTTTCTGGTCTTTAGACTCCAAAACCACAAGCAGTAATTTGGCATATGTGTTCTTTACTCTTCATATTTCTGTCCATACATCCAGGCATCGGTCTGGTGCATTATGTAGTAATATTCCTGTACATACATGAGTATAATATGATTTGAATACTTTACATTATATGCATTATATCTGGCTTATTGTTATAGATGATATAAATAGACATTTTGTAGTATACACCCTTTTACAAGATTGCTTTATGTACTTTTTCAAATTTCTTTTACCAGGGAAGTTTTTTGTCTGTTCCTTTGAAGCAGTCCTGCCAACAATGAAATATTCATTGGTTGGGTAAGACGTAAAGCCCTCGACCATAACAATGTAAGGATCCGCTTAGCCGATCAATAATAAGGATCCAATAATGTAATAGTATGGACTGGAGACATTTTACATAATTGATATTTTTACATTTCACACTTTGAAATGGTAGCCAGATCTTTTTCTCAGAAGTTGACAGAGGCCACTAACATGCCAACAACAACTATCAGGTAGACAAAGACACAAGTTTGCTATATTACCATAAATGACCATTGGTGGAAAAAAACAATTAATGCAGGTTTAAGTGCATTTTTTTAAACTTACTTTACATGAAAAACATTTTTGATGGACATGTAATGGTGTTCATAGTGTGATGTTTCATATTTTACTTACAATTCATCAATTTCTGAATACATGCATTTCTCTTCTCACTGATATTTTCTGTGAAAAACATGGACGTATTTGTTTTCTATATACTTTTCTATAATGCAAAACAATATAATATAATAACAAAATACAAGCATAGAAATGTTGGTGTCATCTCAAATTATCATTAAAACTTGGTTACTGTTGGGAAATATACTAGGTCAGAATATTCCAGTAGTCCAGTGAAGGTCCAAAATCTGAGAGATGGCGAGGCTTATGGAATTATGAAAACCTCTCATCATCTAGATCCTGCCAGATTAGGGTCAGCCATGGTAGCACCACTCCAGGATGGAGGATGATGAACTATCCTGTGCAGAATCCATGTAGCACCATGATTATCAGTATGATGTGAATGCTTTCTCTCTCTGTCTCTTTCTCTGCCATACGAGCATACATTCGGTTCAGAGGATTTACTCTTGATCCGTCATACATGTCAACACATCAGGGTAGCTGTGGAGAATTATATCACTAAATTGGATTGGTATTCTGCATCCTGGTGCTTCAAGTGGCCTGGGATGTTTTGATCTTACATAAGAGGCAATATTACTTGATGGACAGCATTGAGATTTGAGTTTTATCCTTTGTTGAAGTAGATATGCAATAAATAATATATATTTTTCTTTGGTTTCTGCATCTCTCTTTTGTTCCTGTCTTGCACTTATAATAACAATAATGTCCTTTCTTCCAGGCGTTTGGTGGACACAGAAGATGAGCTCAGCGACATTCAATCAGAGTCGGTGCCTTCGGAAGTGCGAGACTGGCTGGCGTCAACCTTTACCAGACAGATGGGCTTGATGCTGAGACGCAATGAGGAAAAACCTCGCTTCCGCAGCATCGTCCATGCCGTTCAGGCTGGGATATTTGTTGAGAGGTATAATTTGTGTGTGATGAACAACAACACTTCCACAGTCACATTCAAGCCTGTGGCCATCTGTTCTAAATAATTCATGGCCTATCAACCTTTATTTTCCCCCTTGCCAATCTATTGTTGGTGCATCCAAAGCAGTGTCACGACTTGAAGCGAGTTCAATCAGCATCTTGAGTCTGACCTTGCATAACAAATGGACAGCGCTCCTGAACGCTTTGGAGAGCACAGTGTTCTAAAGTTGTTTTAAAGTTTGACGATAAGTGTAATTTTATAAGAAGTATTTCAGAATTGGATTACGCAGATGCTTGAAACTTTTTGCGTTACACAGTGTGTCTGCTTTTGTTTTTGTTGATGTTTAAATTTCATCTGACATGTCTTTCAGAAAAAGAATAAAAACACTGCAAGTCAATGAGGCATCGTCTATAACATAAACATTAAGACGCAATAGTCGATCTTTATTTCCAACTTAATTTAAAAGCACTTATTAAAGCTGGGGGTTGGCAACGTGTTTTTGGCATCGCTGGACAAGAAGATCGATGCTAATCTCTCAGCATATTGTAATTCAAGTGGTCTGAAAGGGAACTAGCATCTCTCTTCTGATCATTGTTTACAATCTTATTTAGATATTCAAACCATGACAGGAGACTTGGACCACAGGTCTTTTTATTCCAGTTCAGATGAAGATGTCTGAGGGCTCTAAAAAGCAGAAAATGGCTGTGTAAACTGTGCTGGAGTGGGAGGTTAAGCAGAATGCTTTCACTGTGCACTGATTGAGGGTCGAATCTTGTTTGTAGCCAAAAATCAGTTTAGGATCTTACTTGCGCGGCAGCTATATGGCGCATGTATATTCCTACTCTGCAGTGTGTGTGTCTGTGTGTGTATATATATATATATATATATATA
>VOQJ01017743.1:13230-27221 GCA_015052665.1 Apistogramma diplotaenia | reverse complement strand
TTCTCAAAAACCCTCATTCTGTTCTTTGAACCATTTAGAGATTGACTGGTGTGTTCAACACACACACGCACGCACACACACACACACACACACGCACGCACGCACACACACACACACACACACCCACACACACACACACACACACACAACAAACACACAAAGCCACACACATGCATAGTGCAAGCCAGTTCTACTCTTCCCCAGGAGTCAGGAGTCAGCTCAGTCACTGAGGGGTCAGCCATTTATCCTGTCCCATTACTGAGGACACTGCTGTGAAATTGTCCAATAAATCAGTGTCTCAGAGAAGCAGTGCTCCCCCTGCTGACTGACTGACTGGTTGGCTGGCTGGCTGGCTGTTTCTCTTCATTTCTACCAAAGTTGCAATTAGGACTCAGATACCAGAGGCCTGAACATGAACAGAAAGTGACAGAGGTGCAATACAGATATGCAGCCTTCTGCATATCTGTAGCTTCTGTGCTCCCATGCGGTATTCCACAGGTCATTGATAAGCAGTAGTTGTGATGCTAATAGTTAGTGTGTACCCCTCAGCATGGGTGTTCTCCCTGTGACCCCCAATCCTCAAAGAAAGAACCTTCAGTAAACCCAACCGTCAGCTACTGTAAGCATAATGCTACAGCCAAATTATTATTAGGAGGGACCACGTTTGTACTGAACACCAAACAAGTTTTAATGTAAAGCTTCAGGAGCCTGAATTTGTCAAATACATTGCAGTTCTGCTAAAGTTACGGCTAATATATGCAAAAATGTCTCTGTAAACAAAAAGACTTCAGCAAGAAGACCACTGATTTGAATATCTTTGACTGATGATGCTTTACTTTGACTTTAGCTGAACTTCAGACTATATTTTTCTACAAAAAAAGATTGAGGGTTTTTTTTCCCTTTCATGTTATTTTACAGTATATCATTTTATCTTTATAGTGGCTATGCCCAAATGGTGAATCTGTTGACTGGAATGGCTGTGGCTCACGAGGTAGAGCAGGTCATCTACTAATTAGAAGTTTGTTGGTTTGATCACTGGCAAAGTATCCTTGGGCAAGATCCTGAGAGCCCTGAGCTGTTCCTGATGCATTCATCGGAATGTGAAAGTGCTTCTATGAATGTGCATCTCAATAGGGGAATGAGAGATACTGTATAAAGCTCTTGGAGTGCTCGTGTAGGGTGGAAAAGCGCTATATAAGAAGACGTCCATTTACCGTTCTCCTCTGGCAAGAAAATGCAGTATTTAGGACTTCAAGTGTAGAAGCTTCCTGCTCCATCTTTAAGTCATTTGCTATGTCTCAAGTCTCATACTTGTGCATTTACACTGACAAGTAGGGCTAAATAAAGTGCACTATGAGTACCCAGATGTTGTTCTCACAATGGCCAAAAAGCTGTGTGCATTATGTTACTCATTTGTCACCCTCAGTTATCACGTGCCTGGCTATACAGTGGGAAGATAGGACACATACACTGGGAGTAAATGGTGAAAAAGTTTCCAGCTCTGTAAAGCCTCTTCTTATACTAAAAAACCTGTGATTGTAGAAGTCTGTGTGAACCTGACTTCTGTCCCCCTTACTCTTTGATGTTTGGAAATGTTCCTAATGAAACTGTGGGTTCAGTCACTTGTGTTAGTATTACTGAATAAAATAGGATGTTCATTTGGTAAAATATAATCCCTGTTAGTGTCTGGAAGGACAATAAAATAGGGGATACTGTATGTGACAGACAAACCGCTAGCTTATAACAATTTTAGAAAGTTTAGATGACAATGGCAAGAACATTCCACTTGATCTTTTACAATAGAGCTTTCGCTCACCAGCAGCTGACATGCAGAACTTGCTGTGATGTGTCAACTGGAATAGGCTCCACCCTCCACCCACCCCCGTGACCCAGAACAGGATAAGCAGAAAACAATGGATGTTACAGTGCTAAAAGTAATCAAGTACATGCTGCCTTGCATGCAGCCAAAGCCTACTCAAACATATGGGTCAATATAATTCAGGCCCCACGCTGATTACAGAAGCTGGTTTTTATTCTGAAAGCTACATGATGGAATATCAGTGCTTTAGAACAGTTAGCTTACCAAAACTACATCAATATGATTCAGTTTTCCTCTAGCAGTTTGGGTTGATTGTGTGGGAAATTTCAGTGATTTTTGCTGCCAATTCTTGCACTGTAATAAAAATGTCCACCTTCCTCTGGATAATCGGACTCTGACTCAGTGATGTTCCGGGCTACCACGTGTCCCCTGGACTCATTGCTTTGGACTCGTTGTCCTGCTGAAGAATGGATTTGGAAGGATCAGATGTCTCCCTGATGCTGTTGTGTGATGGCTATGAATCTGAACATTTAAAAAACAAAGAAAACGGTGTATCGCTCATCTTGACAAGTCTTCCGGTGAACTCTGAAGTTTATCCAAAAGAATTTCTTGGAAACTAACTACAGTACCTCATATAAATCTCTGAGCTGCCTTTCCTACCTCGTTAGTGTCATGGTCTATGATGTTTCTCAGTGCTCTTAATGTTCATACAACTCACACTGCCAATATCACCTCCCTGCTCACCATACTGTACACAGGATTACACTGAAAATTCCATAAATAATAATGTTCAGTGCATTAATCATGTTACATCATACTCTCGGAAAAGTAGTTGTTGTGTTAGGGGAATGCTGTTGTAAACTGCCATACCTGATGACAGACAGGGTTTATTTTTGTTGTTGAATCTGCAGACAGAGAAGGAGAAAGCAATCTGATGGAGCAGCTGTGTGTGAAAAACGTGCATAGTGAGAGTGTGTGTGTGTGTCTAGACAGGAGATAAGAAGGATAGGGAGGCATTGTTCATGAAGTATTCTCATAATGAATGACAGCTGCACACTATGAATGCGTCGTCTCCTAATTGGTTTTCAGTGTCTTCATGCTCAAATCTCTAAAATCCACTGCTGTGTTTTTTTCTTTGTTTGTTTTATAGCAGTTTCACTGACATCACATGTAGACCACCACTAAGCTGTGGTTCAGTTCAGTATAATAGATGTTCATCTTTTTTAAAAGTGGATAAACAAATCACCATCCACAAGCTCTGGATAGTGACCGAAAGGATGAGATCACAGATACAAGTGGCTAAAATGAGCTTCCTCCAGTGGGTGGCTGGGATGCTCAAATCCAGGCCTCGTGGGCCAGTGTCCTGCCGCTTTTGGACGCAACCCTGCTTCAACACACCTGAGTCAAACAATTAAGTCATTAGCAGGACTGTGGAGAACTTAACTGAGGAGGTGATTCAGCCACTTGACTCGGGTGAGTTGCAGCAGAGTTGCATCCAAAAGCTGCAGGACACCGGCCCTCGAGGCCTGGATTGGAGCATCCCTGGTTTAAAAGATAGGGTAAGGAGCTTGGTCATTTGGCAGAGGCACAGAATAGAGCTGCTACTCCTCCGAAATGTCCTTGGGACAGACTCAGGGCACACAGGAGAGATTACATCTTTCAGCTGTCTTAGGAATGTATTAGTGTTCCACCGGAAGAACTAGAGGAGGTGGCTGGGGAGGTCTGGGTGTCTCTGGTTGGAGGGCCCCATGATCTGGACTCAGCAGAGTCCAGCAGCAGAGGATGGATGGATGGATGGATGAAAGGTCTGACAACATTATATTTAATTGTATGCAAATATTTCTTTGACTTCCTGAGGAAATGAGTAAGGCTTCTGGATATACTGAAATTAATTTGTCCTCATCTACTTTTCACAGCCATTAGGACTCAAAGTCCTTGTCTGATATCACTAACAATTTATGTTCATAGTTTGTACTTTACTCTGCTATTAAATCTCACAATGCAACTCCCAGCATATTTTCGAGTTATTGCCCACGCAGGATCTTAATTTGCTCCTCATTAAGGAGTAAACTACTAGTTGCCTATTATATATGGAGCAATGAATGTGAATAAGGGAATCATTTCTGTCCCAGCAAGTCACTCTTCCATTCACACACCAGGAGATTTCTCCAATAATAACACCTCAAGCACCACATAATATTTATGATGATACATGGAATGAATTATATTACATTCACATCAGACTTAGCATCACTACCATTAGCTTAAACATCCACCACAACTGGGAAATTATTTTCTGAAAATTTTGATATACAATATCTACTTTGTGCAATCAAGTAATTCAGGTTAATGTACAATATGTTCAAACATGGGAACATTGGTTAAATCAGATGCTACTGCGATCAATTAAAGGTAGACAGATTTTTTTGAAACCCTATATAAAATTGAGGCTTAGCCTGTGCACGTGTGGCTACTTCTGCTTTTCCGTACTGCCTTTGAATTGTTAAAATAAAGGCAAAATCACAGTTAAGCTTGTGTACCAAGGATAACAGAGGAGCTGGTGAAGGTAATTACCAGCAGCAAAAGCAATCAGTTTGAAGACAGATGTGGCCTTCAACACTGCGCTGCAAGCTGAAAACACACAGAACCTTCCACAATGGCTTTCACCCATATTTAATTCAAGCTTTGGCAATGATGACTGCTGATTGATATGCTGACATGCAGTGCAGTGTTTGACAGCAAATTTTGATTTCGTTTTAGTCATAATTTAGTCATTTGAATAGTTTTAGTTTTAGTTGACTAGTTATCAAAAAAATAGTTGACTAAATCTTCAGTCGATCAGTCGACTAAAATATAAAGGGTGTAAAATGTAAATGAACTGAAGAACAGAAGTTTGGCCTTCCAGGGTTTAGATCAATTTTGTGCAAGTGTGTGTTTGATTGGATGTTTTCCTATGGATGTTACCCCCCCCCCCCAAGCATTTTCTTCTCATTTTCATTCATTGACGAAAGTGTCAATTACTTTTGTCATAGTTTTGATCCTTTTAGGTAGTTTTTATTTAGTTATTGTCTTGTTTTTGTCACAAAGAAGGGTCATTGACAAGGACTATGATGAAAATAGTTCATCAATGAAATTAACACTGCTGTAGTGGAATGTCAGCGCTGTTGGGATCATTTCTAATAAATAAATAAATAAATCATTAAATAAATAAAGACATTTGCTACTTTCATATGAAATTGTTTTTTTTACTGTAATAATCAGTAAGCTGTAATAACATTAGAGTTTCTGTACCTACAATTTGGTCACAATAGAAAGTCACAAAATTAGCCCACTCCCAAAAGCTAAATGTAGGCACAAAGCACCTGAATACTCTTAAATTAGTACCCATATACAGTACCATTCAAGGGAATGTAGGAAGTGCATTCAGGCTTTTGACTGGTACTGTACAACAGCAGGAATAACCAAACACCACATTCAATTCAGTTTCAGAAAATAATGAACTTGAAAATATTCCAAACAAATAAAACTAATTACAACTTCTTTGAAATGTCATCTCCTCATATCTAACAATTTAGATCATTTCAATTGAACCCTTAATACATCAACACTTGGGCCCACACTGTTTTTGCACATACTGTATGCTCAAGCTGGCATAGTATGACTTTAATACCCATGAAAAAAACTGCTTTTTGCCTGAAGCGATATATGGGAATGGTGTGGGCTGATCGAGCTGATCTTTCTTTCAGTCTCTCAGGCACTGGAGGAATGCAGGATTGCACCGTCTCTGTTGCAATATCCAATGAACTCTTGAGTGACTTAGCAGCTCAATAGCACTGCCTGATAAATCATCAGTTTTCCACATCAGTAACTGTCAGCTATAAGCTAGAATGTCAGCTGAGTGATCTGAACAGTGAATATGAGTCCATTCACTTTGTTAATGAATGCTAAACACGCTAAACACGGGCTAATCACGCTGCCAAACCCTGATGACATCTCTCAGTCAAGCTACCAGTCCTAACTCACAGTGAAGTTTTTTCATTTTTTAGGTGTGACCGGTCTGTCAGGAGTGTGGGCAGGGTTTGTCTCTCTGTTGCAGCAGGTGGATCTGTGGGTAGACCTGTGTTTCCAAGGCTTGCTCCCACACATCTGTTTGTCATTCCCCTTCATCAAGATCGAGTATTTTATGGCAACTGTGGCAGCAGTTCTCCACCAGATCGCTGTCTCCTTCACAGCGTAACTCACCACTTATTGTGCTCTGAACAATAAATGGCAAGCTTAAATATCAACTATCATTAATGTAAATACCTTTTTAACTTATTTAACACACAGTACCCACAAAAAGATATCCCTTTAAATCTTTCCAAAATACTTTTTAACTGTGTTTATTTTACAGTTTTATGTGGCATTTAATATTTAGCTTAATATTGCATAGCATTTTTAATATCTTATCTTTTCAATCTTGGGTAGAAATAGAGGTTAAAGTAACTTCTTATCATCATTTCCGTTACCTATTGAAGATCAGGCTCTGGCTGCTCTGCTGGGGTCTGCACTACACTTTAACATCATTCTGGGTTCTTCACTATGTCAACATGTTGTCTTTACAGATGCTTGCAGAGAGTTGATTTCTTAGCAGCTATTTCTATTCCACTTTGCACTATAGCATCATATTCTTGTACTTTCGTGTAACAGACATGAAAGTAAGATCCATCCATCCATCCAGTCTCCTCAAAGGTTGTACACTGCTCCACTATTTCCCTCCTTTCTAGGGAAACAGTGGAAGTGAAATCAGCTGATTTGTAAAGAAATGTTTAAGTCCCCATCATGCAGGTAAGTGAAGAACCTTTGCTTGTAACTTTAGTAAAGTGGTTACTAAATAAGCAGGTGTAGCAGCCAAATCACAGGCATTCTTCTTCCCATCAACTCTGGTTTTCAGTGAAGAGTCAGTCAACTGATGCTAGAAAGTTGTTAGATATACATCATATAATCATTTCAAAATATTACTGTGCTACTCATCAGCAACCATGAACCATGAAACTAACAGCCAATAGTTTTACAACTAACATATTATTATTGCTTTTTGTTTTACTTTAAAAAACTACATAAATCAAGCGCTGACAGGTACAACAAACCCCCATCAGATTTTAACGTTGTCCGTCTTACATCCATGTCACACTCCAAACACTGAATCACCACAGTACCATCATTTTTCTTTGACCTTTAGCTTCAGGTCAAGGTCGCTGACATTCAAACTCATCCAAGATTTTTAGTAGATACATCTATGGTGAGAATTTGAACATCCTAAATGCCATCATTCTCAAGTTATTATGTTCGCAAGGTTTTCAAAAAAAACTTGACCTCTGATCCAATTATGGCAAAAATTTCATCAGGTGATCTTGGGGTCACTGCACATCTTTCATCCAAATCTGGTATGAATCAAACTGCTAGTTTTGGTGTAATATTGTTAACAAACAGGCAGACATAAAAATAACAAAAACAATACTCAGTTCTTCTCTTCATGTGTACAGTAATAAGACAAACACACACACACACAAACACAAAGTGATCTTTGCTTTAACAGTAAAGGGTCTTTTTGTCTTTCAACTTCCAAACAGCTGCCATGTCGAGATCTAAAACACATGTGCCTGACTGTAGTTTTTGTTACACTTTAATCCTGGTGGGCATGGATTCTTCACAAGATATACATCTCTGAAAGAAGTGACAGGAACTTCATTATTTGGAGGAATATTGGTCCACTTTTCTTTGCTATCTTTGCACCGCTCTCTTAAGGTCCCACCACAGCATTCCAATCAGATGAAGTTCTTCTGAACACTTTCTGAATTTCTCATTGTACATTTGCTGGTGTGCTTTGAATCCTGTTGAATGGCCTAACTTTGGCCAAGCTTTAGCTTTGGAACAGATAGCCTCAGGGTTGACTCTAAATACTTAAGCATAGAGAGGAGTTTATGGTTGACTGAGTGACTGCAGGGTGCCCAGGTCTTGTGCCTGCAAAGGAAGCCCAGATCATCACCCCTCCACCACCAGGCTTGACGGTTGGTATGAAGTCTATGTGCTTCTATGCTGTGTTTGGTTTTCATTAAATATGGTGATGTGCATTATGGCCAGACAGCTCCACTTGGTCTGCAGTTGTTCAAGCCCAAAACAGATGAGATTTCATTCAGGGAACAAAAAGAAGGAACTACATGCAAAATAGTAGTGGCTATAGCTTATAACATCAACTCTTACCACTACCAGTTCATCAGTAAAATTAGTACGGAGCAGTGAGTTCAGCTTATTGGTGCAGTCCTCCACAACTGTCCTGGTTTCTCATATGACTGCTTAGGAAAATGACCCCCCCCCCCTTCCCGCTGTAAGGGATAATTATAGTTTATTTCAACCTGCCATAATCACCAGTGTGCCAGAATGGTCTTGTGTTTACTTTGCTTGTGTTTGCTGTCAGACTCAGAGGCTGGCATATTGAAAAGATGTGAGCAAAATTAATGTATATTCGGACAACTGTTGAAAGCTTGCAAGCGTCACTAAATATATAGCACTTTACTTAAGAGTCTTTATTCCCCCAAATCTCTATACTGAAAGTAAAAAGCTTAAACTGGACTTAACATGTAAATCTGCACTAGTTGTAGTTCTTGTGTAATCTCAAAGGTTTTGTTAATATATAAATAGAGGCCCAAACACCCGTGTCTGTATTTGAAGTTACTTTCTGTGTTAGGGGCCTTTTTAGCATAGATGAAAACTTGCTATTTTAATTTTAATGCTCACAGATTTTATTCTTTTGACTTGGTGGAAAACAAAATGAAGTATTCAACAGCAAAAAGGCCCAGATGATTCACCTCAGATGACTCCCCTTAGAAGCTCCCAAAACAAGGAGAGTGAATATTGGCATTACATTAACTGTGTAAAATTTTGTTTGCTTTTGTCAACTTTAGAAACAAATGGATAATACATGAATAATATGGATATAGTGCTCAAAAAATTAAGAGGAGGGCCCAGTAGAACTGGACAGGACTGTAGAAGGTCCTTAACCCACCACTGGTGTGGATGTCCCTGACCAAAAAACCAGAAACAAACTTCATGAGGGTGGTCTGAGGGCCCAACATCCTCCTGTGGGACCTGTGCTCAATGCCATGGTGTCAACTAGCCTTTCTCCCACTCTGGATCTCCTATTCTGTCATATTCTAACCAATCCTGTATTGTAGAGGTGGTCCTCCTCCAATTCTCAGTCACTAGGCACTGATGATCTGGATGATTATCTGTCCTACTTAAGTGGAGGGAGACCTGCACTTAATGCTGGCTTGTTACTTACCTCTCTGGTAGTTGCTGTCAGCTCTCCAGTATCTTGCTATTAACCTTTCAGAGGACATCTAATGACCTTCTGTTTCTTCTTTGCTCAGGAAACTGGAAGCCTTGAGTGTATACATGTGAGTGAGAAGAGGATAGAATAGAGTTCTGTAAACCTTCGGAGCATATATGTATATATCAAATGAAAGCTCTTAATGTGCTCTATCTACTGTCAAAATTATAGAAGTCAAATATTAATAGAAACAGTTATTCAACAAAAACCAATAGACGTAAGTCTGAATGCACAGAAGTTGGCGCCAAAAGGGCATAAGTGCATTATGACAAAGACAAGATTATTCTTCATTAAGCATCGTGTCATCAATCTGTAAAAAGAAACATGCTATAAAAAACAACTAAACTCATTAAACAAAGTAAAAGCAAACTATGGTCATTTTTTGTTTTGGCTCTCCTGTAAAATTGGTGAAATGTCACTGTTGGCTCCAAGCCCTAACAAGTTTGCATTGTGAGTCCTCCATATTCTCTCAGTCATGACACATGGAACCCGATTGGAGTTGTCATAGAACACCAGAATTAGCAGGTCCAACACCAGCACCCTGTGCTGTTCAGAGATGAGAACAGATTCACCCTGAGCACATGTGGCAGACTTGAAAGGGTCTGAAGAAGCCATGGAGATTGTTATGCCTCCTTAATATTGCTCAGTATGACCGGTGTGGTGATGGGTAAGTGATGGTCTGTGGAGGCATATCCATGGACGGATGCAAAGACCTTTACCGGCTGGGCAACGGCACCCTGATTTGTCATTAGGTATCAGGATGAAATTCTTGGCTCTACTGTCAGACCCTATGCTGGTGCTGGTGGGTCCTGGGTTCCTCTTTTTTCCTCTCATTATGAGAATGTCCCAACATTGTCAGAATATACAAACTACCAAGTACCATTTTAAATTTCTGCAATAAAATTTCAGTAAAATGGACCAGCCTGCCACATTTTTTTTCAATTCCATCAAATGATGTGGCATCCTTTCATTCCCAATACATTACCAGGCCATATCAGTATAAATATCCAGCATGACTTTTATTTCCACTATTGGGATCTAATTATTTTTTTGTTTTGTTTTGTTTTGTTTTGTTTAGTTTAGTTTTCTGACACATATACACGAATCAGGCATAACATTATGACTCCTGACTGGTGAAGTGAATAACACTCATTATCTCTTCATCATGGCACCTGTTAGTGGGTGGGATATACAGTATTAGGAAGCAAGTGAACATTTTGTGTTCAAACTTGATGTTTTAGAAGGAGGACAAATGGGCAATAGTACGGATTTGAACAAGTCTGACGAGGTCAAATTTTGATAACTAGATGACTAGGTTAGAACATCTGAAAAACTGCAGCTCCTGTGGGGTGTTCCCACTCTGCAGTGGTCACAGCACTGATGTGTCGACCCACACAGAAATGTTTGACTCTGTTAAGTGGATTCATTCAGCATCTTTTATAATCAATTTTATTTTTTTGCCTAAGTGTGAAGTTTGTCAGTTCTTCCATGACCAACCATTAAGCAAAATTTCATGCAAATTCATTCATGTGTTTGAGATACCCTCCACAGCAAACAGAGAACAGACAGAATGAAAACATCATCCCCGCCCAATGTTTGCTGGCAGAGGTAATAAACCATTACCACATTAATTCTGGAACAAGGCTATAATCAACATAAACAAACAAAACAGCTACTGAGAAGATTGGCAGCTGTGTCACCGCTTTTCATAATGTGTCACCTGGTTTGATCTTATTGGTAAGATGATGGATTGCAGGATTTTAGGAGCAAAATGGGAATTAGTTTTAGGTAAAAAGAAAAGGAGGCTTCAGTTTGGGAAAAATATAGTTTCAAGAACACTGACAGCAACACATTGAGGTAGGTTCAGCAATAAGCTCAGTATAAACCAAATGTAACTCTTAGTTTAAAGTATGTGTACTACAATAATACACACAATAATAAAAAGAATAATCATAAATTGCACAAATGACAGAATAAGATAAAACAAAAAAGTAAAAATGTAGTTAAAAGTCTGAGGATCTGACGCTGCACATTGGCTCATACAGTATAGATGTCTAAATTTGTACTGCATGATGCATCTGATGTGTGGTTCATAGGATAGACTTCAAGTTGTGCTCCTGAGTTTCTGACAGCAGCATCATATAAATAGCACATGGCACTTTGAGTTGTGTGATTAAACAATATGATCAATTCATTGGTAAAGGTTTGTGCCATCCAGCAGCTGAAACACTGAGACAATCTAAACCTGCAGCTCAATTTCTATGTTCACCAGCTTTCAAATGCAGTTGTATCTACAGTATGTGTCATCTGGGTAGCAGTGAAGCGATAACATAAAGACTGCATGTATAAAGTTAAGTCTGATAACAAGGAAACACTTAAATGTTTGCTGATTTTGTCCTATAATAAGGTTTTAAAATGCTTTTTGCCCCTGGAAGTTATATGTCCTGTCTGTACCAGACATACCATATCTGTCTGCCCTATTAATACCATATCCAATATCTCTGGATGTTCTAGCTGCTCTACTGTAATTTAGTGCTGTATTTTAACTGTACAGTACAAGTCCTGCATATATCAGTAATGTCTGTACCAAGAAACAACAGATGAATAATTACTTTTATTCTTGTTGTTGTTTATTCTTTTTTGATGTTTTATTTTCCTTTAAATACTTTGTTGGTGCTCTTACACTGTAGTTATGACATTAATCTTCTTGGTCCACAAAAACAGAAAGAAATGTAATGATGATTCTGACGGAAAGCTTAAAAATAATTTTAAAACATACTTTATTATTGCTAATTATTTTGGCTGTAATTGTACACTGGTGTCATGACACCCACAGTCTAAACCTGAATCCAAGCCTTCGCTTCACAGCATTTGTACAGGTGAGGTTCAGCAAAATTTCCCCAATTTGCGGTCTGAACTAGACTCACTTTAACAAACTGTACCTCAGAAGAAAGAATACTCTGCTTCACTGACCACTGCTCATCTGATCAGGTAGATACAAAAAGGTGTTCATGAGCATCGATTGAAGTGGCACACTGAGAAAAACACCGCCGCTCATCCATTTCCCATCTCTCTTCCCTCCTCTGCTCTCACCTGTTAACCTCTTTTGTGAAATCCAACTGTGTCTTTCTGCCTCACTGCTTGCACTGCCGTCTCCCGAGATGGGATCTCTGATGCAGGAACGGCTCATATTTACTGGCTTGGATTGTGACAGGAAGTGAAGGAATGGAGCGTGGTGTAGGCCAAGTGATGGAATGCAGTTTTCTCAGTACAATTTGCGCAAAAGTGAATAAATATTGAAACTTACCTCACAGAAACCTAAAGTCTGTGGATAATGATGTGAGCAGCCCACTCTTGGATTCAAAGTCTTTTGCTTACTGTTTAGTTTTGGTGAAAATAGACAGTGTCATACCAGATTTATGGAGTTTCTCCAGTATTTGTTATTTCAATTTACATGCAAAATGTGCATTTTCGTCACCTCCAAAAACGATCTAAAGAAAGAGTTTCTGATCAATCATGAGCTTGACCGAACCAAAAGCCTGTTTTTCTGATGAAATAACTTGGCTAAATATTGGAAACAGTAACCAAAAAATGTTTCTTGATGTTTTGATATAAAGAAAGAAGTAGGAACAAGGAGAAAAAGGGTGAAGGATGCCGGCCACAGCAGATGTTTACAGGAAAGTTTAAAGGGTTCATAGAAAAAGAGACGAAAAGAGAGAGAAAATAAGATGAGGAGAAGGAGACACCAGGACAAAATGGCACATAATGATGGAGTGCAATAAGAAGAATGGGACAGAGAAAGAAAAAGGAGGGTGGGGGGGAAGAAGAGAAAGAAAACATGAGAGAAATCAGGAGATGGAAAGGGAGAAAGCAGGAGCAGTGAATACCTAATGGAGAGTGGTGGAGTCTATTGATCCGCTCGGCAGCGCAGGCTGTTTCATTTGGTCATTCAATTATTCAGTCATTTGGTTGATGTTGTTTCCCCTGCGAGGGTTCGGGCCGCACACTCAGACCTCCCATGCGGAGCAGTCGAGTCACACTCGAAAACATGAAAGTTATGGTTCTGTGGGAGAGTGATAGAGCGACACGGGGCTGCAGACTGGAAAAATGGATGGCTTTAGCAGGTTTAGATGTGTCTTTATATGCTAGTCCCCAAATCGCTCCAATTCAGAGGTTGTCACATTTTCTCTTCCTCATACATTTTTCATTTTTGTCTCCCATTTTCCGAGTCCTCACTTTCAGATTACTGGAGAACAAGTGTGTGTCTGTAGTGAATTGAAAGTCTAAAAATCCCCCAATCCATTTGTGACTAAAAGCTTTCTAACCCTTGCTCACAAAAATTACAGCTTTAATAGAAATACTTATTTCCAAATAGTTGCTTGGAGAACATTTTAGCTTTAATAAAGAAGTGTGTATGAAAGTGCACAATTCCCTGAATAAAAAATACCCAGCAAACATTTTGACATTCAGTGATCACTGTCTGAAAGTGAATTCGGGACATTGCATCACCATTAAAATAACGTTATTATCCTTTTGTCAGCTAGGGAAAAAAAAGCCAGTTAAACTAATCCAAGCAAAGAGGAACATAAAGCTACACAATAATCTGTTCTACCAACCTGGTCAACTGAGCAGTTATTTACAGTCACGACCTTTAATCTGCTGATTCATGTTCACATTTTTCATATTTTTGTGTCTTCCTCAACACAAATTTGGCAACATTACTTTGATTCCCTGAGAAAAAACATCTACTGTACATTTGGAGGTTGGAGGGTTGGTGGAGCATTAAGTCATCATCCTCCAAGT
>VOQJ01017741.1:0-10262 GCA_015052665.1 Apistogramma diplotaenia | reverse complement strand
TACTGTTATCTGGAGCCTGACAGGGACTAGAAAGAGAGAGCATGTTTCTCCCATATTGGCTTCTCTTCATTGGCTCCCTGTCAAATCTACAATAGAATTTAAATTCTTCTCCTCACATACAAGGTCTTGAATAATCAGGCCCATCTTATCTTAAAGACCTCATAGTACCATATCACCCCAGCAGAGCACTTCGCTCTCAGACTGCTGGCTTACTTGTGGTTGCTAGGATACTTAAGAGTAGAATGGGAGGCGGAGCCTTCAGCTTTCAGGCCCCTCTTCTGTGGAACCAGCTCCCAGTTTGGCTTCAGGAGACAGACACCCTCTCTACTTTTACCTCACAGCATGAAGCTCCTCGAGCTGACTGTTGTGGTTTGGTGCTGTATAAATAAAACTGATGAGTGATCTTTCTTTCTCTGTGCTTTCCCGTCCTCTCCAGCACCGTCACGTTTTGCAGGCTGAGCTTCATCTCTGCCTTCGCCTTCCAGAACAACCTGAAGCTTCAGTACGTGTAAGTGTTGGTACTGAGGGGTTGTGTTCAGTGCTCGGCTGGCTCTTTAATGCTGCACGTGTCACATGATGTTTCCTCCAGGCTGGTAAATCACTAAACCACAAGTTTTAAAACATCTTCTGTATGTGTTTGTTTATAATATGCGACGACCTTTAATTCAATGGTTCATTAATTTACTGGTTCAGCTTTCACTAATATGTGGATTTACTATCATTGATTAGCAATAAATTAAGTGTCCTATGAATCAATAATGAAAATCCTAAAGTTATCACAGATAAAAAACCACATCTGCAGCTGTGATTGTAAAATTAGATCCAATTATAGCTAATTAGCATGAAGCCTCATAATTAATTACAACCTTTTCATTTGTTCAGTCTTTATATTTCCAAACATTCCCAGAAATAAATAATCCCGGGAAGCCTTATCGACCGAAACCAGCGAATGCGTCTATTCATCAGCAGGTGACCCTTATCGCCACCATCTTGTGTTCGTCGTTTTACTGAGCGTGTGCAACATGTCCAGGGTTGTTTATCTGAAATGCAGCCGGGTTTGGAGGAGCAGAGATGGAGGGTGGTGGTGGTGGTGGTGAAGCAGGGTGAGCTCAAGAAATTGGAGAAGACATCCACCAGTCACCTTTTACTCGCTTACTTTGGCGGATTATCGACAACTGATGCATAATAAATACACTCCACTAAGGGTCCATTATCACTTAATCAATATTTCACTGTGGAGGGGGCGGGCGGGTGGAGGTGGGGCTTTCTGTGTGACAGATGTGTTTCTGAGATTGAGGCTGACGGCCGCAGCCAAACGAAGCATCGAGTCCAGCCTTCTTTTCTCTCTGCTGCTCTCATTGTTGGAAAGAAAGAACATGGATTTTATAAAAAATGTTCCCATAAATTACAAAAGCGAGTGGCTGCAGCTCCCGGCTCGGCCTCTGTGGGCCGGAGGAAGCAGGGAGCTCGGTAATGGATAAGCCCCAGTGGCTAAGCCATCTGACATGAACTTTTGGGGGTAAGGAAAACAAATAATTGAACCCTTGGCCCTGTCAGGGTGATTATGTATTGGTTTCCATGGACACGCTCCCCAGTGTGGCTTTCTGTCATCTTCAGAGGGAGGTTTATTTACAGCCTGGTTCCTGGGAAGTCTGAGGATCATTTGTGGTGATATTCAAGCGGCCTGAGAGGATTGAGCAAAGGATATGTATCATTGTATCACAGGGTTATTGTCACAGCCTGACACACACAATAAGACCTGATTCGTCACCATATTCATGCAGAAATGTTCACAGTAACAGTTAAATTGGGCCTGTTGGGACTTATGTGCCGTTACAGCTGTGGATGCTCCTGCTGAACATGGCCAGGTCATCCCTGTGAGCCGCTCCGAACGCTTGGTTTGACACTGTGGTCTCTGTTCTTGGCTCTCTGTGATGTCACTGAGAGCAGATGTCCTAAATAGGGTCATCTCAGGAGGAATAAGGGCTCAGACTGGTTACAGGCGGCTGCTGAGCCAGGAATGATGCAAATGAGCAAAACGGGTCTCGTTAATGAGGTTTTATGTTAATCATTATTAGCATGTTTGTGTTTGCAGCTACAGGTTAAAACCAAATTAGGATTTTAACCTTTATTGAACAGCAGTTTATCCTCCAGTTTAGCCGAGAGCGTAAAAACCCAGATTTCTCTGCTGTGTTGGTGCAAAATAAAAATGGAGACATTTCTTTGAGGATAGGGAACTTATTTTTCTTGTGTATATTTCTGCAGCGTGTTTCACTCCAGATTGTTATTGCCGGGCCGTGTCCCTCAGCCCAGAAGTGCTCGTGAGTCTGAGCTAATCACCTAATGTACCGAACTCCCAGCAAACACGGGGATGTGCCGGCTGTTTGCGAGCGCTGCTCGGCTGGTGTGAAATACTTGCCGGGGTAATTGATCAGGACCCATTTGGATGCATTAACGTTTTCCACCGAGTGTAATTCAAGGCAGGTACACATTGTTCTGAAAGTGAGCAATCAAATCACAGCGTGACTCAACTGCAGAGCAGGACCAGATTACCACAAAGAAAAACAACATATTTACTTGAATCTTTCCTTTATTTCGGCTGATAATAGCTTTGTTTTCGGTTGTTTTCGGACCCGTGCGCTTCCACAAAGCAACAGTTGAACACAATAGGACAACTCGTTTCAAATATGCTGCCAAGCTGCTGGAAAGGTAACATCCAGCTACAACAGGGGTCTCGCATGCAAAGGTTAAATGACTGTGCAGCAAAGCAGGATTATGTCCAAAATATCACCTGTCTTCTCTTTTTATTCCACAGAAACTTGGCATCAAACTCTCTGGAGCACATCAGCTGGAGGGTGTTTCATTTTCTGCCTCTGCTGAACCTGTGAGTGTCTCCTAAACTCAGAACAAGGCTTCTCTTCTGCTAGCATAGCAGCTTGGCTGAGCGACCGCATGGAAAACATGGCCATTAGCGCCAGCACATGACAAAGCCTTGCAGACGCTTGTGGTTAGCCTCACAGTTGACCTCGGGTCTCCATCCACACAGTGTGGACGCAGCGTCACAGCTCCACAGTGTAAAGCAGAGCTGAGCTTTGCTCTGCTACAAGCTTTGCTCCATCACACGTCTGCATTAAACTGCAGTGTGAGACAGTTCATGTATACAACCTTCTTATAGCTGCAGTGCTGCAGAGTCAGGTCCACTGTGGGTCCAGTAGGTTATACGTCTGTGGCAGCTTTTTGCAGCGTGCTGTGCTGACAGGATATTAAAAATTGCACTTATTATCCTAACATCTGTTTAATAAATGGGGCCAAACTAAGAATTTAAAAGCAGTTGTTTTCCTGGTCCAATAAACCAGCAGCTGCCCCGGACAGTAACGTGGTCATGTGACCTCACAGCCCAGCGCTGCTGATTGGTTTCTGATGAAAGCTCGGGCCAGTGATGCGTCAAGGACAGAAGCTTCAGCAGTGAAACTAAACCAAACCTGGGACTCGGTCTTTGTGCTGCAGCTACAACCGCATGTTCTTGTTGTCTTCATTCAGACGTGAACACATTTACGGCCCTCAAATTTAACTCCGTCCTTTTGTAAGCTGATGTTGTTCTTTGACTGCAGCAGAACCTTCCCGCAGCTCACAGCTTGTAAGGACTCTGAAAGCCAAGTGAAAAGTAGTCATGACTGAAGTATGTGAAGCTCCAAGTATGAATGGTTGTTTTCAAGTTCTTCAAGGATTTATATCCATTATTTTATACATTTCACGCATAGGTATCAGAGGTTTTCAAAGGAGTTTGCATCAGGACAGCACTCTTTTTCTATTCATTCATCCTTTTATTCATTTCATTCTAATAATGTTCAGCCACTATTTGTTGGTTCCTCTGCAGTGTTTGATGGTTAAATTCCTGCCAGGCCCTGAGCTGATTCCTCTCTCTGCAGCTTTCTGAGAGACAACCCCCTCGTCTGCTCCTGCGAGCTCTTCTGGCTGCAGCAGTGGCAGTTCGGCGAACGCGGTGACCTCGATAACCAAATGCTGTTTTGTTTGTCCAACGGCGAGAAAGTATCCCTCAGCAGCTTGGTGATCGAGAACTGCAGTGAGTTTGGTTTCCACTCTGATCTCTGAGCTTGTGATGTTTTGTGCCTGATGCGATTGTTGGAGACTTTTAAACTTTTCCAAACCTGCAGGTAAGATGATCGTCTTGCACACAGTCATTCCCGTGAGCCGAAGCTCAGGCTTCCCGGCTTCCTGAGCTCTCACAGGCTCCCTTATAAGCTCTGCCACAGACTGTAGATAAAAGACGGGCTTAGCCGCAGTGACATCACCCACTGGTTTGAACCTCCACTGAACTTTACGGCCCTCACAGGTCACCATGTGTAGTTTTGGGTGTTTGACCACGAGAGTCTGCAGTTTTTGGATGTTAAGCCCGAAATGTTGCGGCTTGTGCGGCGCATGACATGATGAGGCAGGTTTTAGGGCTCTTTTTGGGGAAGCCAGGCGAGGGGCAGTCAATCAGAATAAAGCGGGCGTTTCTCCACGTGCACCAGTGAAGCTCTGCAGTGTGTGAGAGCGCTCGTGTCCCGTCAGGCTCAGGTGGAGTCCCTGAAAATGTGCAGCTTGTGAAACGTGCTGCAGGGTCAGGTTTTTCTTTTATATTTCTTTATGTTAAAGTTCACGTCTTAATCGTGTTTTGTAAGCAGCATCTACATCACGTTGTCTTGAAACATAATAATGTTTTTGTTCAGGACATAAAAGCTGCACAAAGCAGCCACACCAAAATGAAGAAATTGGCTCAACATTGTTGCTCTAATCACATACAGCAGGAACGTCTTGTTGCCAGGAAACATACGAGCGATTTCGGCCCTGTGCTGCTTCTCTGAAGAGCTCAAAAAAAGAGTTCAACTCTATACTTAGTTGCACCATCACAACAGTAACCTGTGTTTATATCTATGTGCTCTCACGCGGTCTTTTCTGCACTCTCAGGTCTGCCTGAGGTGAATATCATCTCCTCACAGGATAAGATTCTGGAGGGCGGCAACCTCACATTCGCCTGTCAGGTGACAGGAAGTCCCACTCCCAGCGTGACATGGCAAACCGAAGCCCTCCACTCCCGCTTCTTTACCGAGGTACTCTTCAGCCTGCAGGACACGGAGTGAAATTAGTTTTCATTTCTGAGCAGCATCGATTCTTCTTTTCAGGTCGTAGTTTTTCCCCTCATCCAGAAGGATGATCAGATCAGAGCTCTGAGTTAGAGAAATATATATTTCCAAACCCCTGAACTACACACTTCGGTTTCTTAATTGTGACTGCGAATATTAATGATGAATTATAGAAGATTTAATAGATTTAATACCTCATCGTCCCGCTGTCGTCGTCTGCTCTGCTGCATCATTGCATTATTTCTACAGCAGCTTATTTCAGTACCGTGGCTGATGATCAGCGGCACCTGGAAGATTAAAGATGAGCCTCTTAAATGTAACAAATGCAGAACGCAGTCACAAGGGCAGTCAGCAGTCAAATGTGCACGATTGTGTAAAAAGTCATTTAAGTGTTGATGATCATGCAAAGCTTCATCCAGATTTGTCCACGTGTGCATGTGTGCATGTGTGCATGTGTGCATGTGCAGTTATTTTCAGTCTGAGGTTCAGAAGAGTACAATAATAAATACAAACATGCACGTCTGTTTTAGTGCATGTTATCGTCATACTTGACTCGTGCCTGTGTGATGTTCATGTGGTTAAACACCTTGCCTGTGTGTGTGTGCCGCTGGTGGCTGCAGGAGAGATTCTGGGGCTCCACGCTGGAGCTGGTCCTTCACCTCACCAACGTCTCCTCCAAGGACAACCTGCACAACCTGACTTGTGAGGCCGAGAACCAAGCTGGGCCGGGGGAGAGGACGGTGCAATTGGACATTGAGTGTAAGTGCCTGCAAAATAAAACCGAGCTCTTGAAAGCTCACAATACAAATCGTTGGGCTTAATGGAGGTTAGGGTGGGAGCATACTGGGGCCATTTTCCAGTGCAGGCAGGGTGGACAGGCAGAGAAAGGAAAAAATGCACTGTGCTGATTTCTGCTAAATGCACCCTCTGCAAATACGAGCATGTACCCACGGTGCTTCTAATGGAGCTCTCTGTCACCTGCCACTCACTCGGCGACTGGTGAGAAGTGTTAAAATAGTATAAGTGAAGTGCAGCAGGTATGGCTTGCTATTTAATGCAGGGATACAATGAGAGGACAAAGGAAGGTGAACTCGGCTCACCTCGCTCTTAAAGAACTCCTTCACTTTGTGTACTTTTAAATTACACTTGCAGCTTGACCCAGGAGGTTCGCTCTTGTTTTCGCCTTTCACATGCATTAGTGCATCTGGAAGTTGAACAATGAGGAATGACAGCACCCGGCGGTCCCACTGAAGGCAGAGTTGGATGCATTAGTAATACATTACTGACAGTACTACCCAAACAATATCGTATATCACCAACTCAGTGACACTCATTAGAAAATAAAGCCAAAAAGAACGGGGGCGCCAATCAGCTGAGGCCAAGTGCACAGGCATCAGGGGACAGATAATGAGCAGCAGGAAAATGGGCTGATAACCCGTGCTAAGATCTGATTTGAGCCTGTGCTAATGGACTTTTCCCTCCTACTCCGGAAAACCGCTTCATCCGCAGTGATTGGCAGCCTATAAATGCGTTATTGCAGCTAATCTATCAACATCAGCCCCCCTGGTGAACGGACACTCGTTAACCGCTAGCCCTTTAATTACTCTTAATTACCTCCCAGAACAGTGGGTGTTTACTGCCGAGTGGCTCTCTGTGCCCTTGGTTCACGGTGCTCGTGCGGCTCCCCTTTCACCAAAGAGCTTTTCTGAATTATGCTTTTTTGCAAAGTCATTTTTAAACTTTAAATCTGAAAAGGTGAACGCAAATCATCATTTCTACCAGCATCTGCTGTCCCTAAAGTTTAGTGCTTTGCCGCGACTCTGCCTGGACAGAAATCAGCTGCTGTGTTTGCCACATTTCACAATGTTCATTGTCTAATTCTGCGATGAAGTCTGAGAACTGGCAGGCTCATTAAACATAATTCTAGCCTTCCTTTTTACCCCTGCAGTGAAATGGCTTGTGTAAGATTAGCAGAGGTCGCTAATGGATGATTAGTTAAATGTGATAAATAGCACTAATTTTCAGTCAGCATAACGGGCTTCAGCGAGCCCCGTGTAACGAGACCAATGCCTCGGTATCCCCTTAGCGCAGCACTTTCTGGGGCTGGGTCAGGGGGTTAAGAGCTGCAGGATGGCTCGTGCAGACCGGGGGGGGTCTCTGCACTCGGGAGCTGCGTTCGATCTAAACGAGGCCGTTTCCTGTAACTTCACGTCCAGAAGAGCTTCCAGGTAGCATTTGTGGTCAGGGGCACGACAACGACCAGGATTTCATTATTCATAGCGGGTCAGCACAGGTTGGAAGAGCAGCTGGAGAACATTGATTCTTGGAAACTCCTGACCTGCTTTATGTACGAGCGAGGTGCAGATTCAGCATAAAATCAGGGCCTGCAGAGCCGAGGATGCAATTGTTGTTTAGCTTATGACTGAGTGTTTCTCCAAGCCCAGCCTCAAAGACCTGATAACACCAAACACTTCAAATCATTGGAGACTGCAGCTGAGCTGTGGATGAGAGGACCGCCTGCTGCAGCAGGTGGATGTTGTTACCTGACAGCTGAGCTGAGCTGTTTGCATCAGCGGCACCGAACTAACACGAGAACTAAAATCTCTCACCTTCCCACTTCCTGTTTAAAAATCAGTTAAATCAGTTACTGTAGCCATCTTTCCTGTGACGCTCAGACCTGCTGTCTCCCCACAGTCCCAGTCAGAATCATCTTCCTGAAAGACGCCGTGCCGCAGCACCACTGGTGCTTTCCCTTTGCTGTGGATGGCAACCCCGAGCCGAACATCACCTGGCTGTACAACGGCAGGAAGTTACACGAGACCGTTTACATCTACACGCAGCCCATCGTGGATTCGGGCGACGGGTCGGTGAAGCACGGCTGCCTCTTCCTCGACAAGCCGACCCACATGAACAACGGCAACTACACGCTGATTGTGGAGAACAAGCTGGGGAGAGACGAGGCCACCGCCGTTGGCATGTTTATGGACAACCCCTTTGACAATCCCGAGGGGATAATTCCGGGTGAGTTCCAGGTTTTTCCGAGCAAGAAGAAGGTTATTATAGGTCATTATAGCTAAAAGATAAAACCTGACTCAGGTTTGCTTCGATTAGTTATTTATTTGATTAGTTACACAGCAATCACTTTCTTCCTGAGCTGCTTGATTCAGTCTGACACGGCTGGTGGAAACGGCGATCACCATCTGAACGGCCTCTGAGCTCACAGTTATTCAAATGAGCTGCAACATTGTTTCAGTTCTGCTTGCTGTAACATCGCTATGAACCCGGAAAAGTAGGAGCTGATCAGCATGTGTGCAGCAGCTGCACTGAGCCTTCACAGTAAAGCTCACTTCATAGATAAAGATGTGTGTTCCAGTTGTGATGCCGTGCTGCTGCAGCTCTGAGTAAAGTTAAATTAGTAAATGACATAAACTGATAGTAGCCAGTTGTGTGTTACATATTCGTAGCAGTGCTCAGGGCGTATCAGGCTCTTCAGTGTGAAAGTGCTGGTTTAGTACAGCTGAGGGAGCATATTCGATATCTGAGGGAAAATAATGTAAGTGGCACTTAAAGCTAATTGATCCTCACACCTGTTGTTGGTGTAGCAGAGAGAACGAGGTGTCGACCTCACTGCACGGCTTCAACATGTTGCATCCTGGTGCACTTCGTGTTGTGTGCTCATGAATGTGTTTGTGTTCTTCCCACATGCAAGTCTTCTCGGATCCGAGTAAGTGCTCAGCTGATTTTGGGTCTATTAAGATCTCAGCATGTCGTCTGAACACTGAACTGACCTGATGTCTTTGTCTGCGCTCGCTGCAGGTCCTACCAACAAGTCGGGCATGGACGTCACAGACACCCCGGAGAGCCAGATGCCTTTGGTACGGCGGCGTCCTCGGGCCCAGTGCGAGTACTGACCGACGAGTCTCTGACTGAAAATGTGCTGTTTGTGTGACAGGTGTACGTGGCCGTCGGGCTCGGCGTGTTTGCCTGCAAGCTTCTGCTCATCATGGTTTTGGTTGTCTACAAATGTGGCCAGCATTCCAAGTTTGGGATTCATCGTAAGTGATCACACGTTTCTCACTGCAAGCTCCAAAGTGAGAAGCCCGATGATGCTACAGTCGGTCAGTAACTGAGTCCTCAGAGTAGTGAGACTCGGTCCAAAGGTAATAAACTAGTTCTAGTTGTACCTGCCCAAGAAGAACAATCAGCACCAACACTGTTTATTTAAAGCGTCAGTGTCCCTGATGTGACAGGATGAAACTAAACTGACTGCATGTAACTGATTCACGTGTTAGTCTGAGAAACAGCTGAAGGTGCAGCATCTGAGAGGAACGAATGAGCCTCTGCAGCTCTGCCGCAGGTTAGCGGCTCGTAGACGAGCGGCTGTCCTTCTGCCAACGCTCAGGCGAGCGCGCACGCACACACACACACACACACACACACACACACACACATATGTGCCTTATGACAGGGCAGCGATGACTCTGTAACCCACTGAACCTCTGAAAATATCAGCAACTGGACAAAGTTTCTAAAGGCTGAAAACAGGTCAAAGGTTATTATAATGCCATGTTTTCATGCTCGTGTGTGTTTATGTTGGCGTGCTGTCGGACGTCCGTCAGCAGACAGTGACCACAGACGGTCTCGTGGTATTTAAAGGCAGAAAATTAAATTGAATAAAAAAATCATCTGATATGAATCCATCTGTTGTGTTAAAGGGAAATAAATCGAAGGTTTTCTGTGCGCACGTATAAGTCACAATCAAATGTTCTGCCAAACAGCGGTTTGAAATGCGACGGCTGTGTCAGGAGGTAATGCACAGGAGAGACGGACTAATATAGGATTTCCACTGAGCTGTAACTTTGCTCGCAGGCAGCCGCTGTGTCGGCTAAAGTGCCTTAATTACTGCAGGAGAACAGCAGCAGAAACCTCCCCTGGCTGCTGCCACAGGGTGAGGGCCATTAAACCGGGTGGATGGACGGACGGATGGATGCAGGAACAGCTAGACTTGATGTAGCTCCATCCCCCTAACACACACACACACACACACACACACACACACACACACATCTCTCTCTCACTCTCCCACAGTGCGCCTGTTTGCCTACGTGCACCGTG
>VOQJ01017740.1:21001-40210 GCA_015052665.1 Apistogramma diplotaenia | reverse complement strand
GACATGCAGAGGGACAGCAGTATGGTCTCACTGCGTAGCATGCAGCACAGTTAGCATAGTCACTGGCAACGACTATGCCGAGCGTCACCACAGATTGGCAAATTGGGCACATTGCGCAATCCGTGGTGAGGCTCGCCGGGCTGGTGCCTCACCGCTGTCTCTTCTTAGTATTTGAACAGTAAATGCGAAAATTCAGCGATTTTGAAAGAAACTAAGCTAAAAACGGTGAACTTAAATGGAAAAGAACTTTAAAATACAAGTCACTGAATAAATATAACCATTTAATTTATTTTTAAATTTTATATTTCCGTGATGACAGGTGAGGCACGGCCTCACATGCCTCCCCTGACTGCACGTCACTGCCCAGAAAAAGTAAATGACACATGCAATGGGTTTCTGGGTATCAGTACTTAGATGTATATGCATTCATCTGGTTTATGTCTAGTTGTTCCTGCAGGTCAGGGTCATGGTGACCTGGTTGTACAGTAGCTAACATGTTCTGATTGACTTCTAAAGGGTTACACATGTCAGCATTTACTGTCTGGTCATTTGTGCCTCATAGACTTGGTTATCCTTCTCCCAAACTACGTTTCTCAGAGGCACTGGCTGAACTTTCTCAGTGAAACCCTGAGTTTCTCTAATGAGTCTGGCCAAGAGCCCAGGATTGTTATCTCACAGTTGTACTCAGCTTTCCCTCCACAGCCAGCCTCTGATGCTGATGTTGCATTACACAAGATCTTTGCCATTACAGACAAAATGAGCTTTAAGGTTTCTTGTTGACTTTATTTAATAGACTCATTTATTTCTTAGTGTAGGTTTTCAACCATATTTCATAGCATTTTTCATCAGAGGGAACCTGCTTGTTTCCCATAAAGATCAGCTTTCCCACCTGAACTAATTGTGGAGTTTTTAGGCATTTCTTAAAATTTAACTATAGTTATATTTTTAAAATTTTCAAAAACTGTGCAAAAAACACCTAATCAACCTACAAATGTATATAGTGTTTTAAAATCTGTATATAGTGTTTATTTTTCATGTATATGTGTGTACATATGTGTATATGTATAGATATATACTCTGTATGTATAGAATCTTTTTCTGTACCACTGCAGTAACATGCAAATTTTCCCATTGTGGGGAAAGTTCTATCTTATCTTATCTTAATCAATCTCATAAGAAAAAGATGTCTTGTATCAGATTTATCTACAAGCTAATTTGCATCTGGACTCCCTGGGCAGGTAGACACAATATTAAAAAGCTAATAAATAGGCTATTATATGCTATTAGCACTAATTAGCCCAGCTTTGTGTCTGAGTGTGGTACCTGTATTGAATAATATATGCAGCTTCCTAGCCAAAACAGCAAGTCGTACCTGATAACTAGCTTGGTTACTTCTGGCTAATGTTAAAGCTTTAAAGTGTGGAGTCCAAAACCAGCTGTTAATGGCTATTTCCATCTTTTATCTACAGGACAAAAGATGGACATAGGCATTTCCATTCTAATAGACTATTGGAAAGTCCATACGAACCTGGATCCAGTCTGGATATGATAGAAAGATATCTTTGGGCTGGCAGTCTGAACAAGGCCTGTAATTTGGTAGCTGTTTTTGTAGCAAAAGATAACCTGCTTTCATCTTTTAGTTCTGCATCAGCATCAGTGCTAGTAAATTAAAGTATGTTATTGGCAATGCAAAAATAGAATGAATAAAGGCCCATTAACAGCAATAAATGTTTGAATATTTTCTTCCTTGGTTAAATGAAGAGATTGTCACTCTAATGTGCCAAATTCAGCTTAGGGAACAGTTCTCCCAAGGTAACTGTACTATGACTTCTCCTATGTAACACTGCTCAGAGACAGATTTTGTCCCATTTTTATTAATGTGAAGGCTGTTAAGCATTCATAAATGTGGTGTGGTGGTTAGCACTGCTGCTTCACAGAAAAGAACATCGGGAGGGCCTCGGAGGGCCAGTCAAAGACATGCACTTACTGGGGTTAGGTTAATTGTTCACTCCAAATTCCCCACAGGTGTGAATGGTTGTCTGTCTCTCTGTGTTGGCTCTGCAACAGCCTGGTGACCTGTACAGGGTGCCCTATGTCAGTCCTATATATTGAAATTCTTATTTATTTACACACACACACACACACACACACATATATATATATACTTACCACCAGTTTACTTATTATCTCGACCGCCTTAGCCTGTGTTCTCAAAAGTGACGAAGTGAGAAGCGAGGAGAGGTGAAAATGAAAGAGATGCAAAAAAGGTGGAGGAAGACCAGGCTATTTTTCTCCAGGCTGAACTGGAGAAGCAGCAGAATCTTTGTGGAAAATCCTGACACGCTTTTACTTCTTTTTCAGGCAACGTTCCTGTAAATCTTTGTTCTGTAGTATGAGGTTTATCTCACAAATGCAATTGCTTTGTTGTACTTTGCCAGGTTGGTCTTATAACTCCTAATTTCATTGCTGCATTTCTTGAAGTGTACGCTGTATCTTTATGTGTTTTCTCATACTGTGTTTCCTTCTGCAGTTCAGTGTTTCTGTTCTGTACTTTACATACATTGTCCTCAGTTGTGTGGGGTTTTTTTTACATTTCTTGGATCCTACAGTGCATCTCACTACATATTTTCTTCAGTTCTAGCTTCTCTGCCTCCATTTGAAAATTTTTGTCTTTGACTTTGTTATGAAATACTTGAAATACAGTATTTCTCCTCTCAGAGCCTTTGAGAATATGTTGCATCTCTCTCTGCATTTCTTCCTGTTGTTCCTTCTCTTTTAGCATTTCTCTGTTTCTTTGCCGTGCTTGATCAAACATCACCTGCAAACATTTTTTCTCTTTCTTTCTTGAAGCTTGTATTGTGCCTTCTCATCTATTTTTTCCATTTGTTGGAGTTTGTATTCTGCCTCGTTGTGTTTTGCTTCTAGTTGTTGGAACTATTTCTCTTCGTATCTTTCCTCTAAGTCTTGGAATTTGTATTTTATCTTTTCATGTATTGCTTCCATTTCTTTCTGTTTCCTCTCTAGTATCGTTTGAGTTTGTAATTTGCTGCTGTGCTTTGCTAAGCAGGATTCCTCAACCATCGTTTTTGATCTGCAAGTCGACCTTGTATGGCACATCTTTAACTGGTTGGTCCTGTTTGGAAATTTCTCCAAGGTGTTTACTTTGGGCCTCCGTCTCTCTTTTCTTCTACTTCAGTTGACTTTACTCTTTCTGCATCTTTAAAAAAATCATACTGTGCAGGTCGTGATTTTCCTTCCTAATGTCACCAAATGCCCTTCTGAGGGATTCATTGTCATCATCAAAAAAATATCACTGTTTACCTCATGAAGCATCCACGTCTTTTTTACTCTGTAGGAGGCTGTAACACTTTGTGTGAAAAGAGCCCAAAACAAGTCAGTGGTGGCTGCTTTCAGAGCACACAATTTATATTTAAAAGAATAATGCAAAGTGCTTTGTGGTAGGCAGTTTAATGCTTTTTAAAATGATGCAGTCCATAAATTATTTGTAAAACTGTTGATAACCAGTGTAACCCTCTATAAATCATGTTATCAATGTGCTCATGTTTATTTATCGTCAGTCTGAAGAAACAGACAGCAAACACGTCAGGAGGCTCCTGCAAAAAATATCAAATATCAAAATAAGTTTCAGAATGCACTACAGGTATCAAATAAATTTGGTATATCTTGAATACACCAGCCAGAAGGAGCTGATGAATTTTGGCAGGCTGGTATGTTAGCTGTAAGCATGCGTGCTGCTCAGCTGAATCTTAAGCTTGTTTTTAAAATTCTGAATTCTGATTTGACAAATTTTAAGAAAACTTTAAAAATGTGTTTTTTTAAATCAGATATTTTAAGATACTTTTTGCTTTTACTTAAATTTTTTGTTTTTTGGGACCACAATAGAAATAAGTGTTTAAACTTTTTTTAAACCTTTGTTCCGCAAACCCCCTGTTTTCTGTCGTATCACATCTAAATGTGCAGTTCACTGACAGGACCCGGCAATAATCACATCACGTTTAAGTGTCAGATGTACTTTTTGTTTAGAAACATTAACAGTGCAGTTAAATAAATAAATGATGCTTTCATGTTCATTAGTCAGAAAACTTGATGCTTATTAGTCAGAAATAACCATCGAGTGCAAATAGCTTGTTTGGTGTGCACATCCTCTACTTTACTGGCTGTAAGCAAATATCAGTGTTTTACAGAGAAGTTATGATTCTGTTATATTTATAGAACCAATCAATATTTGTATGGCTGTTTTATTTTTAAAAAAAAGGTTGTCAATGAGCTCAGAAACACAGGCAGACATCGTATTTTTTAAGTATATTAAAATATATTAACACCAAAAAAAATCAGCTCAGTTAAAAGGCATTCAGTCAACCAAGCAACTTCTCATAGATGCTAATTTGAAAGTGCTGGCTGAGCACGGACCTTATCAGATAACTACATGTAAGTATCATAGCAACGCATGTAATAGACCTATCCACTACAGGAAATCGTGTGGATGTCCGGTTTTGCCGGTCCTAGACGTGAAATTACTGCTGAGGTTGCAGTAATTGACACTACCACCAGAGTGTAATATTTTATTTAAAGACAATAAGCTACTTTATTGTTATGTATGTAAAAATGGCCTCCTTACACCTGTCATGTCGTCTTTTGTTGTTGTTAAACAATATTTGTAATGTCGTGTCATTTAAATAGCTGAAAATCAACAGAATGGTGGTAATTAAATATCCCACCCTGTTGGTACTGCGAGTTACTGCACCGTCCTGCTTCAGCAACATCTTCTTCAGCATTCAACACTGCATGTTTGTTAGGAAGGCCTTTTTTCTAGTATTACAAAGCTTTTTGTGTCAGATATCAGAATGCAAATGCTGACTCTTTGACCCCTTCTCACGTTGCAGTTTTCCTTCCCAAGGATTTAGAAACTGAGAAACACACACACTCATGCGCACACACACACACACATATATGTGTTTAGCCTGCAGATGGAATGTGTTCCTTGGTTATTTATTGTGTACACACACTTGAGCCCAGGTTATGATATTGTTGCTGGGTACATACTGCACTTCCTGCACTTTACACACTGGATCAGCGAAAATCAGCTGGTACTCGTTTTACTTTTTTCAGCTGTTTGCGTGTTTGATGTGGTGGTGATGTGATTACTCTGCCCATCTGTGGGAGGTGAAGTACAGGACATTCTGTTGTCTTACTGACTACATTCATTGGGAAATTTTTCTTTAAAGTTAATGAAATTCCAGGTGTCAGGCCATCTGGCATCAAAACTGTACAGTCATAGGTGCTTACAGTCAACAGACTTTGTAATCACCAGCATTACTATAACATACAACTCTCAATAATTCTAGTTCTAGTTTGGGTTGGACTGGATGTAACAGAACATTAAGTCCTCCTTACTCACTCTGATTGCATCTTTGTGTGTCACCTGTCCACCGTCATGGAAATGCTTCTTTTCTTAAATGTTGTTTCCGTAGAGTACGAGTTTACTCCAACACTGAGAGGACATTCTGAAAAAAGTGTATTTTTAGGTCCCTCGACTTTGAGTCTTTATGCCACGAATATTGTTATGATGTTAGCAGTCTTTGGTACCTTGTTGAATGCCATCATTGATCTGTTAGTCTGTAATTACTCACAATAGCCCTCGCTGCTTCTGTCTGAGTAAACCTTGAACAAAAAGAAACAAAAATTCACAAAATTTCGTTTAACAGCCAACAGGAGTGACTGTTCTAGCTGCAAAAAGACTTTTGTATGTATGGAAGTCTGTAAAAATGACACTTCCCTTTATCTGTGACCTCATTAAACACTTTACTGATGGGTTTATGAGCTTAATTGATAATTTCAGGTCAGAGAATTTAGCATGGTTTTCAGTTTGTAAATGTTCTATTATTAATACAGCATAACATTTGTACAATGATTGGTGTTAATCTGCTACATATGGATTGTAAATGTGATATTTGCCAGACTCCTGATCCATCTGCACTTTGGATGTCGATCTGTCTTTGCTTTGGATAGTGTTGGTGAAATCTAGGCAGTCCATTCCACTCCATTCTCTTATTAAGACAGACTGAAATAACTCCTGCTAACCTCTAATGTATCTTTGCAATGCTAGTAATTCACCGGAAACCATGTTAACCACTGTTTTTAGGGCTGCATGTACTAATTTTAGCACTACTTGTCCCTGTTGGTGCATTAAGAGTGTGTTTCTGTCTCTCTTTTTAGCTATTAATGAAATTCCAGGTGTCAGGCCATCTGTACAGTCATAGCATAGGTGCTTATAGTCAACAGACTTTGTAATCACCTGCATTACTATAAAATACAACTCTCAATATTTCTACAGCAGTTCTAATTTGGGTTGCTGTAGTGTAAAATGTACAAAAAAAAAAAAAGAGGGGTGTAACAGAACATTAGCTATTATAATTGTAGCCATTATCATGCTGTTACAGTGATTCAGCGGCCCATACAGATGACTTTGCTGTCACGGTCACTGTAGAGATGAGCAGTCTCCTTGGACCACAGTCCTTCAGACTGTTGCAGCAGCGTGGAGAAGGCTGGACTCTGACGTAGACAGCACGGTTGGGGGCGGCCGCTGACGTTTGTTGTAGGCCGATCTCTACCCAAGCCTTAAGGGGGCGGGCCTCCAGTCCGGTAAAACGGAATGAAAACGCGGCGTGCATTTATTTCCATTTACAGAGCTACACCGCGCGTACACCTGTGTAGACTGAGACAGCAGCCCCCTGCTCTTTAATCATTACGAAACCTTTTCGTTCGCTTTACCCTGTGTTTATCGCTTCTAGCCGGGTTATTACACTGGAAGGAAAAGCCACAGGTCCTCTTCGTTATATGAATGAAAGAACGACAACCAGCAGGACGCCTATTAGAAAGCTAGTGAAACGTCTAAGTGGCCTCCCTGCAATAGAAAACGGCTCATCATCCAGGGAGCAGGAGCGCTCGGGAAACCTTCGCCGTCATCTGAGTAACGCGTACCGGTAGTCGGCTTTATTCCTCCGCCAGCATGCCGAGCATGCGACAGTCCTACACGGTGACAGTTCCCGAGGACCCGCCGGCCGCCGCTTTCCCGTTTCTCAAGCAGGAGATGCGGAGAAAAGGCAGCGTGTCCGGCTCGGTGCTGGTGTCAACTTTTGTGGGGCTTATCATAAATCAAGCCAAGGTAAGAGAATGGGAGAGTGCCCGCTGTTCTGTTAGCTCCGCTGTGAGGAGCGCATCACACCAAGCTCAGTTCAAAAATCTGATAATTTAAGATTTATATGCTTTAGCAGAGCTTTAAAGGTCCGAAGACACCGACTGAGAATTTATTTGTGACAGTGGTTTATATAAAGTGAGTTTAATATCAGCAGCACAGATACTGGTGCCAGTGTGGTATCTACTATGTATCTACTGTGGTACCCTACTATAACAAACTGTGGAACAACACAGACACTGTGTTCGTGTGCAGCGTTATATTATGCTAAATGCATTAAATGCTCATTAATTTGTAAGCTTATAGTTGATGTTTTATCAGGTTATTGTCTTCTGTAAGTGCCGGAACATTCGGGAGAGTTAATGATTCCTGTGGGAGGATTTCTCATTAAAATAGGACACAGATGTTATTTCACTCACAGTGTTATGTATCTTATGAAAGATGAAGTCAGTTTAACGTTGAAGTGAGTCATTTGCAGAGGTAAGCCGCTCTCTTAAGCCGAGCTGTACTCCGCTGTGCCAGGATCAGTAGGCCTGCACTGGCAGGTCACTGGTTATATAACCAGCGTTTAATCTCCTTCATGCACTACAGCTGCTCTTACTACACTGCTCTTATGAATCCCATTGTATCATTACAGTGGAATTAAATGCAGAAATACCTCATTCTGGCAGGCCTGTAGATATGCACCACAGTGTATAGGAGGAGGAGGTTACCTTTGTCTGTTTCTACATGAGCTCAATCACATGGACACATAAATGTAGCTGTGAGTACATAATGTTCAGGAAAGTTCTGAAAGTCAGTGCATGAGGTGTACTTTTATACTTTTCACTGTAAATACCTGTTGACCTTTTCTCCCAACTAAGGCGGAGACATGTGATCACTGGCTCTATTTGTCTAAACAGAAAGACAAACAAATTTCATGAGAATTGGTGACATGTCAGGTAAAAGCAAAGAAAGTATCCTTCAATTTTCTGCAGAAGAGCACATTGAGAGGAAGTGTGCTCTTTGAGTGTGCTTCTCAGTTCTGTTTATACTTTGTTGTTGTTATAAATGAAAAGCATTCACTGATTTGAATGAATACAGCCAAAAAGCAACACGAGCTAACTTTCACTACAGGTCTTATGCCAAAGTTAAGTACTAAAGAAATTCACAACTCAATAATTAGAGTACTGTATACATTTGAGTACAGATACTGTCAGTGTAACAAACAATACATGAGACACTCAGTTTTAACATGTATTTGGTGCCGGCTTGGCAGATGAATGGAGGTAAAAATGAAAAAAAAAATGGGCAAAATGTGTCATTAATACAGTGGGATTAAAAAGTTTACTTGCCAGCTGCTCTGATACAAGCAGAAGAGGAATGACCTTAAGTATTGTGGGTCTTGCTGCTGTTGTTGTATATGTGTGTGTGTGTGTGTATTCCTGGGCTGTAGCGTGGAGTGGCACTACTGCGTGCCAGCTTCTGTTATGTAATGAGAAATCACATTAGAATACACTTTACAGCTGGCCGGGCCCGGCGGTTTGGCACGCTTGTCTTAGATGTCTATTCTGCTGTCACCGTCCCCACCTGCTCCTCCCGCTCTGTCCTTCTCCTTCAGCTCTGGCTTTGCATGTCCTCTGCTCCTGCCTCTCTACAGACCACCACAAGCACATTGAATATGCCCCATCTTTCTCTCAGTGTGTGAAATGTGTGTCCGTGCGTGCAGGAGTGTTTGTGTCAGCTTAGACTGGGCTGTTTATTTGTTATCTGTGATCACGTTTGTGCACTGCAGGCTCAGGGTGCACCAGCTGGAAGGTTAAAGGTTGCTTTCTGCTGCAGCTTACTGACTCATTCTCGATAAATTCAGACCTATTTGAACTAAGTCAACAGAAAATGAATATTCAGCGACTTTCAAAACCATTTCATTGTTAAAAGAATGCGTTTTTCAGTTCCGAAACTCCAAAAAATAACATATTTGTCACATGTTTTCAAATTTTATATTTTAGTTACAATCTACATGTAAAATAAGATCAGATACATTTAAGACACCTCAAATATTTTCCCTTAATGTGTTTTTTTTTTTGACAGAAAAGTAACACCATAAATCTAGCTATGAATACTGTTACTCTGCTTTCTCAAATTTTGTTGTATAAGATCATGACTCACTGCTTTGTTTTACATAAAAAATTTAATGGCAGGTAATTACCCACTTAGTCAGCATCAGCTCGACAGCTTGAGCATCCGTCCTTCTGTCTTCACAATGAGCAGAGCACCATCCCTGCTCTCCATTTCGTGCTAACACAGTAACAGTCATCGACCCGGCAACTCATGTTAGTCATGGGTCATAGATAAACACAACCTGGACAATTGAACTCTACACGTTAAACCTGAAAGCTCAAAGCAATTAAATCGATTAAGCTCTGTAAACTTAGGAAATTAAATGTTTTGAATTTCGGTTATAAATTTGTTTGTTTTTGAGCTTATTAAACGGATTGTTTTGATTAACTTGAATTATTATGCAAATAAGGAAGAAGCATATACTGTAAAAACAGAATCTCGCAGTACTAACTTTGGTTGTTTAAATGTGAGTCTGTTGGTGGTTTCATCATGTTAGTGGGTGTAATGGGTACCGTATTTTCTGTACTATAAGACGCACTCTGTTCATAGATTGGTAGGGGGTGCGTCTAATACTCTGGAGCGACTAATATGTGAAATTATTAACACTATGTTAATAGTCATTACTTTATTTTGATGGTGCGCTTACTCATTTGTTACGGTAGCTGGAGAATTCTGGTCGTCACTACGGTACGTCAAACTGTGACATCATTACGTTCTTGTGACAGTTTCTCCTTCGCCTACGAAGTTCGTACGAGATGTGCACTTCATGAAGCCTGAAGGCTAAAGAGAAGTGGAGTGACATTTCACTTATTTTCCACACGCCGGATGAACGAGAAGGCTGCGTGACCCAGCTCAACACATTATTATATAATTTCACGTGTTCGTTATTTTCACACTGACAACCGAAACCACCCTGTCGGGATTCAGAAAGTATGACGACCAGTCTAACGAAAGTAACGCAGAGAGGAAGAGGCACTTCATCTACCTCCGTTGTTGTTTATGTGACACCGAGGATGATGAATTCAGTGAGTTAGCTTGATGGTTTGGTAACCTTGTTAGCATGTTCTTTATGCTATAGTTAGCTGAATAACTGTTACGTGACCATACCAGGCACATACTCAGTTACATTTTCCCAAAAAGTGCGTCTTATAGTTCGGTGCGACTAATATATGTTTTTGTCTTCTTTATTATGCATTTTTTGGCTCCTGCGACCAATACTCCGGTGCGACGTATAGTACGAAAAATACGGTAGAAGGAGGAGGAAGAGGAGCCAGCTATGATGTTGTACTTAACTATTGAACACAATCACAGATATAAATTGTGCTTTTTTTTTTTAAATAACTTAACAAATGGGCGCAGCCCACATACTCAACTCTGCTGCTCAACCGACAAATGGATCTTCCTCATAAACGTGGCACTATTTAAGGGAAATAAACCGATTTTCCAACAATATAAGACTTATTACCAACAGATTTGTTACAACAATGAAATAATAAATCAAACAAAAATGTTCTTACTTTTTGTACCAAGTTTCTATACATTTAAACTAACAGAATCCTCCCATCCCCACGGAAAGCAAGTTAAATTATAAATCTTTGCTGCTTTTATATCCTCATACCGTGTTCATGACCCACATATATAGGCAATCATTCATGGCACTAACACCGATGTGTTTCACTAAAGAGATGGTATGGAAATGTGCAGTGGACCGGTGTGGGCAGTTATTTTGTGGTCGGTCTTGGTGCATATATATAGTAGGCATTAGCCTTTTAGCCCAACACATTTGGAAAGAATCATATTAAAGAGTTATACAAATTGATTCATTAAGACTTTGATAGGAATTTACTGCAATTAGAACCATTATTTAAGCACATCAGATAAGTCACGTGTAAGGTAAGGGACTGTGACAGTTTCTACAAGGAGCGATTGCATACAGTAATTGCCACAGGGAGGTGTCTCACAGCTGTCAGACTGTACTCACACATACGCGTTTTATCTCCAATACAATAATCAAGTTTTATTTTTCAGGCTATTTTGCTTCTTTTAGTTACTTCTCTATGTACTGCATCTATTACAGAAGGAAATCGTCTGTGAAAAATGTGGCGCCTGTTGGATTAATGTCCACAGCTTACAGTGGCAGTGTTTGGGTGTTATTGAATGCAAATTTCAAGTTTTTGCAGAAACATTAGACTCACGAATGCCCTGTGGGGGGAAAAAAAATTTACAGTGGAAGGTGAACACAGAGCTCAAGAGGATCCCTCTGATCTTGCAGTTGCTGGGTAGTTTACTTGTAAAAGGAAGGTGGAGAACATAAACACAGGAAAAAAATGAGAGAGCTCTTGTTTAGTGAGTAAGACGAGGTTTGTCTCTGATCAGCAGAGAACAAAGAGGATCGCAGCTACATCTTTCAACTTAATCGCCTGCCAGTCCCATAAAAGCACTTGCACATAAAAGTCAGACATTCACACAACTCAGCAACTCGCTGCTTGAGTCAGTTCATTTACTCTGTCCATCCTTAACTTTCTAACCATAACTAAGGCGATCTGTGTTTTAACTGCCTTGATCCAATTAGTTTTGGTTTCACAGTTATCAGTTTGGCAAAGAACATTTCATTGCCAGTAGGATGAGAGGGAAAATGACAAAAAATTTTAAATAATACAAAAATAATGAGCAATTCTGTTGCTAATTTGGCTCACCTTAATCCCACCCACCAACAATTCACTTCTTACTTTTCTTGAAGAAAAACAGATTGTAAACTAATTCACTTTAGTGTTTTCCCCACAGCCTATAGGTTATATTAAATCCATATTTAAGAAAAACTGAATACTTCTACAAGGTTAGTCATTTATACGTAGTTAATTTAGACAGCACAAAGACTTGGGTATTTAAATTGACCCCTTGGATGACAGTATGGGGAGATGAAAATTGGGGGTAGTGGTGTGGACCTTTTATTTTATTTTGTTCAACACATTGGAAAATCATGGGAAGGTATTTATATACCTTCAAAAATATTTGTCAGTCAATATTTGTTCAGTTGATTGAGTTTCAGATTGAAGTCCTAGGGTCACGGTAGTGCAAAGCAGAAAGCGTTTAAGATGATACAGTAATCCATGGTGCTAGTGCTCGATATCACAATATGAGCAGGATACATCTCCTCTTCCCCATCCCCCATGAGCCATGGATGGAAATTGGTAGCGTGCCACAGGAGTAGTTGACCCCCATAAATAAACCCCCACGGAACACAAGTTCCATGTCTGCTGCAGCCTGTGCAGGCATTTGGCCAGATGCAGATAATTACTGTAGCCTAGAAATCAGAAACCTACTGTGTGTTTGGAGAGCCACAATTACACTACCAAGGCCTTATGCACCTTGACCCAGACAAAGTGGATGCCACATCTGCCCTGCCATGTAAGTGGAAAATACAAATCTCTGAAACAGTGCCAGTGCCTGCTGGTTTTTCCAATACACATGTTCTTTGTCACAGACTGAGAGAAAGACAGCTTGGGGGCTTATCTAATGTGGACCATCTTTCTCTGCCAGCCAAAGCCCCAACCCACAATTCTTGGACGGTTGCTATGGAAACTACCTCATCCCCACAGTAGCCAAGAGAATGATGGAGTAAGGGAATGTGGAAAAAGTGCAAGCAAGTGAAGATATGAAAAAATGCCTATAAAATTAAGAGTCACAACTGACAAATTAGTATATAGTATATTCTTAATTGTCAGCATATCTGGGTGCATATTAGTAAATGTATTTGCTTGTGAGAAATGGCTGTGTGTTTATTTTTGCTGCAGTTTTATAAACAGATGCGTTGCCTAATTAAACCCTGTTCTACTCAGGCATCACCACAACATGAGCATGTCCAAAATTACACAGCCGGGGAACATATTGTATAATTACATAAGGCACTGGCATGAAGCAGTGTTTTGGGCTTTGTGCATATACAGAAACAAATGCAGAAAATAGGAAGTTATAGGAAAACTTGCTTTAAATGACTGGAACATGACCTCTGACTCTCCTTGCACAAAGTCATTACATCACTAACAGGTATTCATAAAGGAAGAGAGATAAAATATCTTCATCTTGCTGTTCAAGGAGGAAAAAAAAAAGATGTGGAGTACTGATGAAAGACAAATGATCGCTTGGTCTTTGGCAGCCTATTAAAAATTCAAACAACCAGCAGATTTAGGGGATGGAAAGAGAGAAATATTTGTCAGAGGCACCTTGTCTGTCAAAGCTTTGCCATCACTGTAAGGAGAAAGCTCTTTAACAAGCACAGCCAATTAGTGCAGGCAGTGAAGGAGCCCAGAAAGACTAAGACATCCTACATTAATTAAAACAGATTCCATAACATAACCACACTAATAACTACACATATTTAATACCCAATGTCTAAACACATCTTCAACCTTCCACTTCATAACTTATGTAACTAAACCATACCCAAGGCCCAAGTATACCTGCTCTTTGCAAATAAATTCCCTTTTCTAATAATCTGTGGCAGACCAGGTCTGGGTGTGTTTTTTGCTCACTCACCAATATCTTTGCCAAGACGCCGTCATCATTAGACTCCATGGTAACCACGGCCTTGTCGGTCTCAATCTCACAAAGGGCATCGCCTGCTGCCACCGCCTCCCCTGAGGATGTAAACAAACACGTCTGAGAACTTAAAAACAAAACAAACACTTTTTTGGCATTTCAATACCAAATTCAAAAACACGGTGCCGTTTCCAACCTTTGTGGAACCGCAAATTATTCATTCGATCTGAAACTGTAAATTCATGAATCATAATCATCAGTACCACTTTGAATACACATAGAAATAATTAGTTGGCAAGGAACTGAACTGCAGGGACTAAAAGGTTATGCGGGAAAGTATCTGCTCTGGCTTTAGCTTAAATATCAAATGAAGGACCTGATCAATGTTTCATGGGAAAGAATGAGAGATTTGAAAACTCAGCAAGTCTGACAGAAAGCCTGATCTTTGCCTATCCTAATAGGTTTCTACTAGTCCACTTCATGAAAGAGTTGGAATATATTATCATCTCATTAGCAAAGAAAGAGGTTAGCAATTAGGATCCACTGGTTCTTTCATGCTCAAATACCTAAGCAGATGTAACGTTTTTGGAACAGATATTGAGAGATTTTACAGTCAATCAATTCCATGGACAGGGTCAAGACCAGGATCAATATGAGTGAGTCTTCATAATGTCTGTGTGCTAACATGTAAAGAAGAGATAAGCTTTAGAAGATAGAAGTCAAGGGCTATCCACAACTGATATCTGGTCACATCTCAATTAGCTGAAACAGACATCATTTGGTTATCTAGCAAAAATTATGAAAATATTATCAAGTCTACAAGAGTATTTTGTAAAAATCTTTGTAAAATTAAAAAAAAAACACATGTCTTTTTGTTTGAGATTTGTTTCAGGTGGGGGTGTTGGAAGTTGGAAGCAAAAAAAACAGAAATAGGGTGGGTTAAAGATTAGTTCAAGAGAGGTGGGGGAAGGCTGGAGGAGCACAGGGAGTATTGATGTTGGAAGCCCCTGAGAGCAAGTACAGACTGAATTTGTATGAGGTTTTAAAACCATGTGACCACAGGGGTTAGATGTGCTGTGTGCTAATAAAGATTCAAAGGAGGTAACCCCAGGCATTTTCAGCTTTGCTCTACCAGAATGCAGTGGATATAACGACAACACCAGCACTGGTGCCTTGTTGTCGACTCCATCCACCACACCTCGAGCTGGAATTTACATCCATATATGCTGTAAAGACTTTTAAGATTAGTGTAAGCAGCTATATCCAACAACTGTTATATTTGTTGGAAGTACTTGGTGGATATGCTCCAACCATCTTCTCGTGTTTTCAGATATTGGGCTGAATATTGGCAGCACTTTTTTCAGAACATAATGATGTCAGAGTCAAGCTGATATAAAATGTAATCACATCATACTTTACCCTATTAGACATAATGCATTGTCATAATTAGCAAATTAATTCTTGAGTTGTGGCCACAATGAGTGCGACCTTTGATTGCCAAAATCGAATTAGCTGATCTGTCTAATCAAACTAACATCTGTGCCAAATCAGCAGAAATTTCAGCTGAGATATTATTGCAATCGCTAGAAGTTTAAAATGTTTTCCTACCAGCCATGACTGTCGGTGGTACAGAGGCACAGTACACAAATCCAGCTTATCCAGTTTTTCAAATGTATATCGATCTAGGGCAGCATGGTGGCGCAGGGGTTAGCACTGCTGCTTCACAGCAAGGGTTTGAATCAAAGATCTGACCGGCTGAGGCCTTTCGATGTGGAGTGCGCATGTTCTCCCCATGCTTGCGAGGGTTCTCAAAAGGTACTTTGTCATACAAGGCATTCTAGCTTGGCCATCGGTGTGAATATGAACATGAATGGTTGTCTATCCCTGTTAGCCCGCCTCGTGGCCTAGGATAGCTTCAAACTCCCCTGAGAGCCTGAATGGAATGAGTGGAAGAAAATGGATGGATATAGGTCTGTGTGTGCTGAATTGTCCTCTTCTGATGCCTGTCTCAAGAATATTACCTGTAAAAATAAGTTTCAATGTTTGCTGAAAAAAAAAAAATTATTTGAAAGTTTCAGTTAGCTGCCCCTTCCTGTTCAAATACCAATTCATGAAGCTGAAATATGAACCACCTACATCAATGCTACAATAGATTATTCACACAAAACATCATAGTTGGCTAATTAAACAAATTATGTATACATTTCTTTTAATTAAATCACTCTCAAACTCATAAAAAGGCAAGAAATTAGTCATCTTGATGCATTTTTCCTCAAATAATGTCTTTATTTTCTTTCCTCTCTTCCTACACACATGAGTACATCTCTCACGCCAATTCACAGAGACACATAGCAACACGGCAGAGAAGCCAATCAGAATTCAGCATCTGGCCTCCTGATTAATGAGTGTGTGGCTATGGGCTCCTGGCTGAGCAGATTTCTGAAGCAGTGACAGACAGCGACTGCTGTGGTCCTTCAACTAATTAGTCACGAGAGGCCCTCAGGTGCGCCACTCCTCAGGTCTGTCTCCGTTACTTCAAGAACTGAATGTTTGGAATCCAAGTGAGCACTCACATTTATATAAGCACTACAGGGGAGGACGTGATAAGTACGAGTAAAGTGAAGACTGTCCCTTTGGATACCACATTACAGCACACAGCAGAAGTTCGTACAGACGTGTGATACTGAGGTCTTTTCTAAACGTGTTTCCTTTACCTTCCTTCTTCAGCCATTTGACTATGTTTCCCTCCTCCATGGTGGGAGACAGAGCAGGCATTTGCACTTTGAGTGGACTGACACCTACAGGATAGAAAGAGAATAACATGATTTAAAAGAAGACACGCTATCAAGAGGTTTATGAGGTTTACCCACCCACTCGCCAAAAAAACAAACAAACAAAAACAAAAGAAATGTATTTAGTCCCTCCAGTTAGGTTTTTCAGTTTCATCTAAGATATGTGACTGTCAAAATACATCAAGTTGTAAGCTCAGAAGTACCACTGACTAGCTGGAACAAAGCCCTTAGGGGTGGGGGGGTCAATATGTTCAACTTGCAGCAGCAGAGCACAACAGACAGTGGTACTACAAAAATGCTGTCATATCACTTTTGCAGTTGTGCTCCTAGATGACACCGCACCCGGGCCTGCAGAGGATTTCGTACTAGTGTGTGCCTTTTAAGCCACCATCAACGTCCCCAACTGTCACCAGCTGCAGTCGCACGGAAGGCCAGAGTTCACACAAGAGCTCTGGGCTCCGAGAAGGAAGCATAAATCCAAGATCCAGCAGCAGCTTATTCATCTGCACACATACTGCAACCATTTACAATAAACCAAAATTATATATATGATAAATATTTTTGATGACAAAGCAAAAAGGGCAACCCGATCAGGCAGAGGGGGGTATGTTTACATCTGTTAGCATGTTTAGTAGTAAACAAGATTGAAGTTTAAGATAAATTTTTCATTGTGCTCCGGAAATTAATCTGAACGGGACAGTTTTCTTCCTCAGTGGTGCTACTAAACTCAGTCATGAGCAACATTTTTTTTTTATCTTAAACTTATTAAAGTTAGATAAATTCAGTAAAGAGGCAATGATTAACATTTTTGGTGCATCTGATTTTAAATTAAGGGTGGCTTGCAAAGTTTCCTGCCTTTGTTTCATGTGGTGTGGTCTGCGGCCAAACTGTGCGCTACTGCCATCTGCTGCACATTTGGCAATATGGCAACATTTCAGTGCGTAAGGAGAAGCAGACAGGTTGAAATGTTTACCTGTCCTAACTGGAAAGCTAAAATTTAATCAAAACCAGGAATGACGGTTGTATTTCACTCGACTGTGTTAGTTCCAGGAAACTGCGGCTCTGCATACTTGCTGTTGGTTGACTAGAACAGTTTGGAATGAAGCCATTGTTCGGGTACGTGACTGGCTATTATGTGCATCTGTGACACCTTAAACAGCTTGTAGTTTTCATTTTTGTTTGTTTCAGGTGGAATAACAACTGAAATCAGAGAAGCAAACAGATGGGTGACTTCTTTTTTAAAAGCACACACACACACACACAAACTATGTCTGCTCACGTATTAGCACAAAAAGCAAACGTGAAAATTTCCTCTGCCAATGCCAAGCTGCTCTTTTCGTTTCTTGGATTGGCTTGATCAAAGTCTGAAGAAACAATTGGCAATTTAACAGGGCCGTCAGCAACATGCGGGGAAAAAAAAAAACATACACAGCCACAACAGCCTGCCACCACCTCCTCGTTCTAGTTTGACTGTGTATGACAGCTTGCTCATACACTGCTCTTTGGGATGACGGCCCGTTCTTCAACCAACATTTGTCAGTGTGGTTGTACTGGCATGAACAGCATGGCCAAGCTGATCCCACAAGTGTTCAGTGAGGCTGAGGTCAGGACTGCAGCGAGGCTATTCCATCCTCTCCACTAGTTCTATAGGTAGCCTCTGCTCTGATGAACCCCACTCCGTGGGGGCGAGCGTTGTCATCTTGGAGAATTGCGTGTCCCTCTGATAAATACATTTCTCATGTGCACCTCCTGTCTTGTTGTTAATGCTGTTTCCAGAACCAATCATCATAGCAGGATTCAATATTGTTTTCTAACTCTTGCTGCTTCCCTTCTGTCACAAATCATCCCTGACACTCGCTTCTTCACCTCTCTTGTGCACTGACCGTTGCTTCGGATGGCTGATCCCAGGCATTTAAGCTCATCTACACTCATTACTCCTAACCCTAGCTTCACTGCAAGCACTCCTTCTAAAATACTCTCATTTACTATTTAATGGTGCTGCTGCAAATGTGGCACGGCACAGACGGGGCGACGCCGTCTTTGAGCTATTGCATAACGATGAAATGATGTAAGGATGTCTTACAGGGAGAGAAATAACACTGGTTGCAGCCTGCATGTTAAGATGCGAGAGAAGCCAAGTGATTTATAAAGCAGCATCAGCAGTTTTTCATACAGCACAAATAACTAGTCGCTTTTTCGTTTAATGCTCATAACAACACTGATGTCACCTGATCAAACGAGAGAAAAGTAAACGTTAAAACATAAAGACTAGTGACGACAGCGGTTGTCAATACATGAAGGGCACCAGCTATTCTCATGGTACACCGCGAACACTTACCGAGTACCCACGGTGACTGAAAGAAGTGTCTGACTTGGTCTTGCCATTGGTGTGTGGATCTTAAAAAATTGTTAAAATTAGACAACCTGAGGCCAAATAACATTCCTTGACGACCCAGACGCAAGGAGGCCGCCATGTTATCGTCCTCCCTCGGCAAGACGTGTCCATACAGATGCCTGACGAGTTTAAAAAAAAAAAAAAAAAGGGCAGGGGGGGGGAGGGAA
>VOQJ01017740.1:0-10697 GCA_015052665.1 Apistogramma diplotaenia | reverse complement strand
TTTTATACATTTCACAAAATGGATTTAAGGATTAATCACATTCTACCCATCATGGTAGCCAATGCAAACCTAAAAAATCTACTGTAACAACAGACAGAAAGTGAAGTAAACATACCACATGCATAACTGTTCTCACTAAATCAATGTAAAAGACCAGCATATTATAGCATATTAAGAATACAAAAATTATGATTTTGAAATGAACCTTCAGCTTAATTATAATGAAAGCAGTCATTACTGAAAAAAAACCCCACTGCTGATTACCCAGAACCATCATGGCAGCCTACCAGAGCAGCAGAATGGGATCTGGCCAGACCTGTTAGAAGTATCACGCGGATACGCTTTCAATAGTTGCTGGAGATTCCAATACTGTAGCGTAGTAGCTTTAAGACCTGAATCCTTTTGCCTCCTAAAGTTTGGAATTAACAGAAGCATGTAGAAACTGCAGGTGCTGCCCCACCACAATGGGTTTTTTATCCTGCTAACTTCCTTATCCCACTCCAATTGGCTACCTGTTCAGGCTCATACCATTTGCATAATGCACACCCACACACAGAAACATAAAACAGAACCACACACACGCACCTGACAAAACTTTTTATACTCTCTGTTGGCACCGTTTCCACTCACGGACTCAAAACACACAAACGGAAGCTCACTGAAGCAGAAAGGCTTACACTTGTGAGGAAACGTACATACAGATAAGAGATCCAAACACAGTCAATAGGCCACGAAGTTTAAGTGCTTAAAGTTCAAGTGGTTTCTTAAAATAGAGTTTAACCTTAGAGAAACTTCGCCTTGTGCTATTATGCAGGAAAACAGTTGCTTGCTGTATTTCATCATGATGAATGAGGTGCTGACAGTTTGGTAGGAGGGCCTGAGAGAATTTGTTCCTTTTATTCTTTTAAAGTTGCTGGAACTGACAAAGAAACATTAGTAACTGTGTGCCTGAAAAAACTGTAAGAAAATGGGGTTATGGGGGTGAGACGTTTACAAATGCCTGTAATTTTACACTATGTCTACGGTGCCCTCTTTCAGCTTTGAATTTGCATATTAAATTTATTGCTGAATGATGATCGCCATTAGGACAAGCTTACTTCGGGCTCACTCAGAGCCACGCATTTTCCTCAATGTGTTGCAACACATCCACCTTTGATCGTCTCTTAGAAAAACCATCAAACGACACGCAGTGATCCACAGGTGTCAATTAGTTTTCATGCGTATCCCACAAATTCTGATTGTGCCACACGCTTAGCTCCAGTGGGTTTCTGTCAGGTATCATGTGTTTCCCTGTTGCCACATTCACAAGATTTATTTTTGAAGAAGTTGTCAGCTAACACTGTAAAAATCAACTTTCATTTAGCTGAAAATGTAAATACTGTTAGGCGGAAAGTGTAAAATGCTGTTTGTTATTTAATCAGCCCTTCCACAAGAGAATGGATTTTGAAGTTTGTGGGGTTTCTTTTGTTTTTCAAATTCCTCAAAACATGCTAGTCCTGTTTAGTTGATTTTTTCCAGTTCACATCAATCATGAGCAGGGCAGGAATTTCCAAATGAAAAAAAGAAAGAAGCAGTTTTACTGAACTTTGTCACTATTTAAATCTGCTGTTGGCCCATGCTGACAAAGATCAGAGGAGCTTCAAACATTCTATTTTTACTTGACGCCAATTAGAGTTTGGGCAAATTGTAGCATCTTTGATCTGAGATCTAAATCTCATCTATAGCATTGTACTACTGCAATACCTCTTGGGACCAGAGGCACTCACAGTATCATGCTGATAATTGAAGTGACTGAACATGGTTGAACTGTGTAATAGGCTGAAGCAGTGAGAAGCTAAAGCAAACTATGTCAGGGGTTTCTCAGAGCTTCTTCAGCAGAGTCGTGTGGAGGGAAGCAATAGGTGACGCTGAACAAATTAATTTGCTCTTATGTAACATGGATCTGTTGAGCATGTAATCATATAAAATCCCTTCTGAGCCTTGATATTCACTTTTTTTTCAAAAGTAAAACATGCATTGCACTATTAACTGCATATTGTATTATCCCAGTAGGCTGACTTAATAGCCTCATTTCCCAGATCCTTATGATCAACATACTGCCTCTGTTCATACTGTGCACACTTTGGGAGCTCGCACTCTCTGAGCACATGCAGTATGTGTATTTGTGTGTGACTTGGACTCGTGCCCATGGCTGAGCCTCAGAGGTAATGAGGGAATTCAGTGTAAGCATGATTATCTCTGAGAGTTCCCCTCATCTGCACACGAGATCACTACAGTCCTAATGGCAAAAACCAGCACTCCTGATCTCCCTGCAACCCTCTGACACTGTCCTATCTGCATAGGTTACAGATAAGTTGCCTCCAGCTCTCCCTGCAGCCTGTCTACTGCCTATTTGCAACACAGGTGCTATTTTCTGGATTTTTGTGCAGAACTTTCCCATCCTCTGTTTTAAAGGGTAAAGTGTCTCCGGGGTGCAATTTGGGACCTAAGCTGCATTTGGTGTCCTCCCATTGTGAATGCCTGACCAGATTTTATTGCAGTAAGATTAATATGGCCGTCAGCAGTGAACAGAAGTCACACACTTCTCATTACAGTCAACCGTTTAGCCCGCTTTGCACCTCCTTCTTTTTTTTTTGTTCTCTCTCCATCAGACTTTTCATTTGCCATGTCACGAGGAGAGCCTAGTATTTGTCATCTCATTTCATGGATCTTCATTCTGCTTTTTCGGGGTGGATGCGGGTCGACATATGTAAAAGTCCTCCGGGGGAATAGAAAAAGCTGGAGAAACAGAAGGGGGAGAGCTCAAAGCCTGTCATCTCAGCTCCAGTCTGTGTGAGTCAGCCCACCAACACTGTGAGACACAGCAAAGACATCCTCCCAGACTCAAGAAAATGTCATCAAAATGCTGCATTATAGACAGTTTCATCTATTTTTAAGTAGAGTCAAGTAGAGGCTTATGTCACCCTCCAATAATAGTACACTACTGATCCATTTATAAAGAGGATTATAACTTGCTTAGTGGTACTGTGAAATATTAACGTTTTATCTGACGATGCGGTCAAAAGTTTCCCTTTGACAGGAAAGGCTGTCAAAACTGTCAGTCACAAAAAACAGACAAGACAGGAGGAGGGTACAGTTGTATGCTCTAATGAACAGGAACTTATTAGCTGGAGTATGTCTATTACTGTCCCACTTGCCTCCCATCTTTCATTAACTGCTTATCACGCCTGTTAGTGTCATCTTTAATACTTCACATTTTGATTAGCATATGTTCCATGGGGAAAGAAGGAAAAATCATTTTTATTAGTGTCAATTACTGCTACAAATGACAATTTCACTGCCTAAATTGTAATTTTACGTTTCCTCCCTGTCAAAGAACAATGGCTGTGTAATTACAGTAATGAGAAGTGCAACAGAAAAATGAATTATTCACAATCATTTTTCTTTCATGTTCTTTTTAACTCCATGTCGGTTTGTTTGACATCTGACTGGCCTCATTAATATCAGTGCGTGGAGAACACAGGTTCTATCCATCTTACAAGTGGTATGTATGAGGTGCAAGAGTGCTTAAATGATGTAAAAAATACATTTTCACCTGTTCAATGTCCAGGAGCTAAGCTGCACTTGACTTGATGGGGTGCAGATCTATCACTTGCCCATAGGTGACACTGTTGTCCCACGTAGTGCCACATATCTCTGAAATCATGCTTATTGGATGAGTGATGAATATAAATGTGATATGAGGACGTGTAGGCGATAAAACATGCTTCCTGACAATTACTGACTACAGCGCCTACAGAGGGGATTACAATAACCTACATAAATTATTAGCTATTATACAAAGATATAGATAACATACATCTGGGTCAAAGAGATGAAAGCCTAGCAGAGAGGACAGAAAAGACTTAAAGCAGTAGACGACCTGATTGTTTAAACATAGCTATATTATAATATGGGTTTGCCACAGGTGGTGGCAGCCTCTTTTCTTTCAATTAACATTTCTGAGCTCATCCATCAGTGCAGTTCTTCTCATTGTGTGCTTTTCTGACCAGAGGCGCATCAGTGAAGCAGCCTGTCATTTAAAATGAGACAGTGAAAGCTGCAAAGTGATGCCGTAGAGTCCAGCATTTAACCAGCAGGACTGCAGTGCCGCATCATCATTTGTAAAGGACTGACACTGTGATTGTTTAGCTATAAGTTACAATTGTTTCGATTATTATAAGTTTTATAGCTGATCTTCTTAGTTTTAGAAATGCATTGAACTGAAAAGGGCTGTGCACAGGGACAAAACCAATGATCATTGTTACCAGACTCTGCATTCCCCCAGAGCTGTATCAAAACAAGCATTTTGCTATTACACTTTTCTACTTAAATGGTTCCTTCTCCCGTCTTTCATCAGTGTCATTATAAAATACAGTTTGTTAGAGAAAGAAACCAAACTAGAAAACTCATTGCAAAGGCTACTGCATGCTCCGCCTCAACAGGCACACAAACAATAGATGCAAAAAGCTGGGGCAAACACTGGTCCATTTAGTTGCTAAAGAGCCAGATAAATGAATTAGGTGCTGGCAGAGAGCACAGAATAGCATAAAGGAGAGTGAATATTGCTTGATTTATCAGGTCAGAAAATGACACTGAATGACCCATTTTATGTTCGTGTTGACCTGCTGAATATGCACATTAAGGGACTAATAAGTGATAAGTTGCATAACCTACGAAACTCACTATCATTTAAAAAAAAAGGAGACAGTTTGCGCTAGTTAAAGTGTGCTCATTTGGTACAAAGAGGGCCAAAGTGTGCAGAAGAAATATTCCCCACACCATTACACCACCAGCCTGAACCACTGACTCAAGGCAGAATGAAGTCATGCTTTCATGCTGTTTTTGCAGAATTTTGACCTCAACGTTGCAGCAGAAATTAAGACATAAAAAACAGAACTGGTAAAGTCAACAAGGGTTCATGTAGAAGTTAACTGGGCCAAAACAACATGAGAAAGAAATTGTCTCAAGGAGTGGCCCCTTCGCTCGCTATGAATAAACGACAATATGCATGTGTTAAAGTCTTATTACCAACATGTGTAACTAATGATTTCCTGGGGGGTGATGATAATGTCACTCAGTGAAGAGATTGAGAGATAATCTGGCTGGGTCGGTAACATAAAACGACAGCAGTCACTAGTTGCTGTGATGGACGAAGCGGAGAGACAACATGCAGTCCGGCCTCCAGCCAGCATCCTTCAAACTGAAGCTGAAGTCCAGGCAAAACAACACAGCTGCAGATGAAGTGACAACATAGCCTCAGTCTTGGCCTCAACTATTTCTTTAGGAATTTTGATGGGAGTTTGCTAAATAATGTCCAAACATCCAAGTCAACCACAAAGGATAAATATGAGCCGTGTACAGTTGTGTAGTAGCTGCCAGTCATTTGACAAAGAAAGTTGTCACAGAAGTGCATGGAGTCCTATAACAAACGCCAAATAAGAGAGTGATTCAATAGCTTGTAGAACTGCCTTCAGAAACAATAACTCGATCATTTCCTGTATGGCTATCAGTTTGTCACATCATTGTGGGAAATTTTTGGGGTCACTCTTCTTTACAGTGTTACTTTAGTTTATCAAGGTTTATGGACATGAATTTATATGCAGCTTTGTTAATGTCCTGCCATAGAATGACAACCGGGTTAAGGTCTGGACTTTGAATGGGCTTTTGCAACACCATGATTATTTTCCTTTTCACCTATTTTGTCGTAGATTTGCTGATGTGCTTGGAATCATTGTCCTGTTGCTGTCTTGTGATTTGTTCAGATACTGCCAAGTTCATTATAGAAGGAAGATGTCATGGATTGCTGTGTGGCAGAGTTGAACCCAAATGCAGAACTCAAGAAATGGGACTTAAACTCCAAAAGCAACTTTAATGCTAAAGTTTTCCATGATCACAAATATAAACAATGGCACCACCGGAGCCAGGAATGCAAACAGTGGGAATCAAAGGGGAACCATGGAGGAAGTAAGCATAAAAATATGGAAAACACTGAGCCAAAAATATGACAAAGAACAGAGGGTCTCATGTCAGACAATAAATACACGAGGGGAAATTAGGGAGATGGGAAACACCAGGGAACACAGCTGAAACTGACTGCGGAAACAAGACAAAGGAAGCAAAACTAAACAAAAGGCACATGAGATGAGAGACTAACAAAATAAAACAGGAAGTAACAAAACGAGGAATCAATCAATCAATCAATCAATCAATTTTTATTTATATAGCACATTAAAACAACAGCCGTTGACCAAAGTGCTTCACAGGGCATGAAAGAAATAAAAACAACAAATAAAATCCCTAGCTGATGAAGACTTGACAAAAAGGAACAGGAGCATGGAGGAAGCATAATAACTGAATCAAGAAATAGAATGCAAACAAAACTATAACCAAAAAACAGAACCTAGATAACTAAACTACTGTAAGAAGGAACAGAGAAAACCCAAACACAATATCCAGAACCATTATCTCAGACTCAGAACATCAAAACAAACGAGAAAACATAGAAGCAGCGGGTCCAAGACCTGGGGCCATGACAGGAGAAGCCTGATCCTGGCAAGTCTTCCAACAAAGCCGTATTTGGTCCATCATGTACTGTCCATGACTTTTAACATGCCAATTGAGGCCTGTAGACTCTGAGATGTATCTCTTGAGTTTTTTGCACGGTACCCTCTGCAGTCCTGTGAAAGCTTTCTTTAAGCCATGACTGTATAGAACAAGGGATGGCAAATAGCAGCCCGTGTTTCAGGAGTATCCAGTAAAGACAATGAGGCTTTCTCTTAATCACTTAAGACATTTGTAAATCCATGTCCAAGTATCCAGCTTCTCCACAACCTGCTAACCAGCTACTGCAGCGGGTTTGCTCTATACCTTTAATAGGCATTGGTCATTCACAGTCATGTCATCCACAGCAGTTCAGCAGATAAACTGAGCCACCACGTCTCTCGTATATTGTAAACATTTGAAGTGATAAGGACTCCACATAAAACAGTCTCATGTTGTAAATGCCTACAACTGCATGAGTTATAAGGCCACTCTTTTTACTCGTTGATGGTTAAACTCCACACTCGTTTCAAAAATTGTTTACCAGTAAAGACTTTCAGATACATTAGTTGACAGACATTTGCAGACATCTCTGCAAAAACTTTTCTTTCTGCATTTGAATTTGGAGCAAATAACTGCAAAAAAATTCTAAAGAGAAGGGGATCAAGCTTTTAGGGGTGTTGTGGTCCTGCCAGGTGACAGTGATGGTGAAAAATATGTTAGACAGAATTAGGCTTGGTAAGCTGGAAGCTTACTGGGAACAGCTAGGGCAGCGTTACAGTATGTTCCTGTTATACAATCTTCAGTCTACTTGGAGAATTAGAGGATGCATGCATAGTCGGTGCCTTTTAAGATATGTCTCAGCAGACAAATCTGTGGTCACAACAAATTGGAGGAAACATGGGCATAAAATGGGAGCCTTGCATACATTTTTTGATAATGAAATTTGTGTCACTCATTCCCAAGTGGACCACTGCACACATAGCTGTGGAAAGTATAACACTCTTGTTAGAAAGATTTCAAAACAGTGCATGTGCTCCACAGTAACCAGCTGCTGCCAGCAAAGAAACTGTACCTGGAAGAAAAGACAGGCAACGCTGGGATAACAGAAGCAGCACTTGTGACCCAAACATAGACGGGATAAAAATATACGTATTTCATGCCAGAGGATTGATGAGATCTCAGCAGACAGAACATTAAGAAAGAGTCTACTGTTGCCAAGCTGACCAAAGCCTGTGAAAGATGCTTGCTGTGGAAATAAGCATTCACAGGTAAGGGTGGGATGGGGTGGAGAGTCCACGGGACAAAACACAGCCTTAAACCCAATGGGATTTCAATAAAATCGAAGATAATATATTGAATTACTCTTCATACTTCATACTCTTCAAATAATCAGAAAAGGACAGAGTATACTCAGTATAGAGTCACTAATCAGCCAATGTTACTAGTTATTTAGTACCTTAAATCAAGCTAGATTCTTCAGAAATGCCAAACATGGTGCTTTATAAATGCAGTAATACTTTTCTATCAACTAAAAGTAGCACTATTCCCACCAGAATAGTACCATCTGCATTCATTGAGTTTTATGCCTGATCTGTGTAGTAGTGTTCATTACGGCTCAGTTAGCAGAGATGGGATGGTGGCTGCATGCAGCACTCGGCATCATTAAGAAGACGCAACATTTCCAGTCTCTGCTGCTTGGTGAAGTTTCACACTCTCCGCTGCTTTCCAGTTTCAAAAACAAAACAATAAAACAAATAAATCAAGGCATTTTTAAATTCATTTGGAGGCAGTTTGATGCCATCTCGCTGACCTTTACCCCTAAACGAGCAGCGTTTAGTGATAGAGGGACAGGAATGGGAGTAACATATTTGGATATTTGGATTGAATGTTAACAATGACTGAAGCCAACGACCCTCTTATTCTTACCTTTAACTTTCTTTGAGTCTCATTCTCCCTCTCTGTCTCCCTCTGCCTCTATTATAAAGTTAATAGGTTCTCAGCAGGGAAATTTAAACTGTAATTTGAAAGCTTTTCTGAGCAACTTTGACAGTCTAAAAGTGGCACACTATGCCACCTGCAGAGTGATCAAATGGGGGAAAGAGAGGATGTGAGGAATTGTATAGAAAGAAATGAGTGAGTGAGGGGAGGAGAGCAACACTTAGCATTCCTGAGGCTGCATGTGTAACTAATTATGTGTGAGCATTGTGACAGGGTGGCTGTTGAGTGCAGTAATGGGATCCCTGCTGCTTAATGAACATGTCACAAGCTTCTGCTTGAGCTGAAGGAAAGAGACAATGTTTGATGACCACTGGGTATCTGCTGGACACTGTGCATGTTGCATGTGTTTTGTACACTGTGCCCTTTGCGAGTCTTCATTCCTTTGTGACAATTTCATATAGAGAGTGGCATGCAATTTCATAGTTATTCATTTTTGTTAATATTATTAACATTCTGCATATTGTTTGAGCTCCATAGTTACATATTAGCAAGTCTTTTCTTATGAAGGTTCTTGTATTCTGTAGGTCTGTAGTGTCAATTCATTACTTTGTCAGTCATGTGGCACAACAGTTATATATAACAGTATTAATTAGTGCTTCTGTTCATAATGCTGTGTATGAGCTTCCATGTGAAGAATTTACTCTACATGGACAGTACGCATATTGCTGTTTCCGTGCCTAGATCAAAATTTTAAATCAGAAGTCTAGACATAATTTACCTTCATTAATAATTCTTGCGAATCAGTTTGCTGTTTATATAACCAATAAAGGTTGCAGTATTTGCATGAGCAATATTGATAAAATATGGGGGAGTTCATTTATTTATGTTTTAGTTTTCCTTTTCGGTAATTAGCGATCAAAACTAACTTTGTGAAATTTATAAACTGGTATTTCAGTCATGGCAGATGGTGTCAATGCATTGATCTATCACCAGTTTGGTGCCCCACATCCAACTGACTTGCTAATGGCACAACAGAGAAATGTGGGTTACGAATTGAAAATAAATAAATAAAACAGAACAACAACAACAAAAAAAGACTAATGTTGCATATAAAAATGTGCTACACTGTGATTACTCTGTAATTCGCCACTCATCTGTGTGGATAAACATTTCTGAGAGATAAGAAAAGTGAAAAACCCCCTCAGCTGCCCCTTTCAGCCCAGCTTCTGCTGATTCCAGTGGTCTGAAGATACGTAAGATTCTCTCCAAGCAGTCAAATGAAGATGAGCCAGTGCAACTGGGCCACATTTGCCTCAATCTGGAGGAGCACCAATTCTCTACTACCAGTAACAGCTGCTTGCTATGTGGCACATTCAAAGCATTGTTTTTTTTTTGGCATGCTGTCATAATCCAGGGGTGGGCAATTCGTTTTCCGAAGCTGTTGTGGAGGGCAGTACCAATAAGCTAACCTCAGTTCTGCTCAAAGTTAATATAATATTTTTTAAAGCTTATTGGTGCGGCCCTCCACAACAGTCCCTGTTTCTCATGTGGCTCCTTGAGAAAATTAATTAATTTCCAAAAAAAAGAAGAGCATATTTGGGTGACGGGATTCTGATAAGTCAAGACTCTCTTGAGTCTGGCTTCACACCCACATGCCGGCCAGCCTGTCCTCAAAGTGAAAACGTAGGCATTGGTCGTTTCTGCAGTCACGGATTACGACCAATATTTACGTTTTGGAAGGGGAAAAGGCGACACCTAGCGGTCGCGGAGAGAAGTGCATTTAAGTAACGTGTTCGGTTTTCGCCGGCAGACCACAGAAAACGACAAAATTACCGATGTCGTCACATTCCTCACACTACCCTAACCTCAACCATTTGTTATTCATGTACAGAAGTCATTATATTGTCATTTGATACCATGACAGGCTGGAGGCGAACCATGAACGTTCACACTGATCGATTACTATTCTATCCTCCGAGCCACGGCGACATTACCCACGGACAGGTCCGTACGACACGCGATGCCTGAGGTGGGCGCGGTCGTTTGGAAACGTAAATATAGGTCGTATTTCGGGGACCTGCAGAAACGACGGATGCTTACGTTTTGGTTGGAGGACATGTTGAGTAAAACATACCAAGTGGATAGAACTGTACTTTGTCTTTGACACTTTTTTG
>VOQJ01017735.1:57764-75073 GCA_015052665.1 Apistogramma diplotaenia | reverse complement strand
TAAGAAGTGTGAAAAAGAGGAAGGGGAGGGGGGGGGGGGGGGGGGGGGTGTTGATCCAGAAGAGTTTTGGAGATGGTTTTTATGTCATATTTTTAGTATGTGATAACACAATTGTACCCAGACACATAAAAACTCCAGTTTAATATCCTGCAGGTACCAGCTGGAAGCATTAACAGATCCTGGTTCTCATCATTTAAGCTTTGAAGACATAAAAAATGCACTTGCATCATATCAGGCCAGCATGTTAAGATTATAGAGTCTGAATGAATGAATAAATGAATGAATGGGACAGAAAAAAATAGTGATTTAGCTTCTGGTTCATTGTTGAATCTTATGCAGTTTTATGTCACGTGTGGCCAAGAAAAGTATAAAAACCTTTCTGTATGTGTTATTGCTCTGATGGTTTCTTTATGCACAAAGCATCATTCGGACATTATTAGGTCACCATGTTTATTTTAAAAAAATCTTTCAAATGTCTGATTTGGATTTTTCAAAGGGTGCAGGGACCCTGTTTATGAATTTAGGGTTATGTTCATTTCAAAGACTTTTTACCTCATTCTTTGTCCTCCAAGCTGAAGCCGTTCATACTTGTGAGGACAATCTTAGAGGAAGAAAGGACAACTATTTTCCTCTGCGGTTCTCCCCTTAAACAGTAGCGATGTGTTTCTTCTCTGTTGGATATGGAAACATTTTATATGTAACGACGGGAGCTCAGATGAGTGGAAAAGTGCCTCTTTTAATGCTGCTAAGCTGTGAGTTTTTATCATCTAAAACGGATCATGATCATGAGCCTTAGTGCAGCGGTGGGATGATGCAGGAGTGTTGACATGTATTAAAGGACGTTACAGTCTGCGATCAAAGGGATGAATGGGGAGAGGACAGATCTGTGTTTGCCTCCCCGGATGTGTCCTGGTGTGTACAAAACAGAACCATCTGGGTTTGCATCAGTTCGGTCTGAACCACAGCTCAGTCGATGGGTAAACGCGGCTCATCCCGACCCCGGAGAGGCCGTTCGCTGCTTTGTGGTCCGCGTCATTGTTTACAGAAGCGCCCGTGTCTTAAGGCTGAACATCTTGAACATCGTGTTGAAACTGAAAACACCTTAATACTGTGACGTGGCCTCCTTTCAGTGAGGCTCTGGCCTCTAGCTGGGCATGCAGTGCAGAGCTCTGCGGTTCGGCTGCTGCTGAGCGCTGCGAGCTCTGCCCAGCCGGCGTTAAATGCCGAGCCGAGGGATTCATTATGACGGAGCGTGTGTTTTACGAGAAGTCGGCTGTTCGTCAACAGAATGCCGCGTGGCTGAGGGATGTAAATTTGCTGTGGTTGTACGTGGTGGTTTACACATTTGTGTGAAACGCTGCCACACATTTAGCTGCAGAACATTAGGAAAAAAAAGTTCGGTCCAACAGACCTTCCCTGAGCACAAAGATGGGACAGAGCTTAAGAAGTTGGAGAAAGTAATGAAATTCTTTTCTCCCTGCTGATCCCCCCACAACTCTGCCTATTGTTGTTGCCCTCCTTTCCCCTTTATTGGCCCCCTTTGCCTAGTTTTTCCATAATGCCTGTGTTATGGGAAAGGACAGGCAGTCCTCCTGGGAGTCTTTCAAACCCTGGCTCATATGAAGGCGTGCCGTGATGAGTATCTATATAATGTAAAAAACAAAAGAAGGAAAAAGTCCCGGGATCACAGAAGGAGAGAGAGCAACTGATTGGAAGATTAAAGAAAAATGAAACATAAACAGGAGTCGTTCAGCCAACCTTTGATGTGTGCATCCACAAATCTGTTCCCGCCCGCTGCCTTTTCCGCGCATGAGCGATCATACATGGACTGACGTGCAGAGAGGAATCACTTTAAGCCCCTTTCTCACTCAGACCAGCTTCTGCCATCCACTGCAAGCACCTTCCACGTACACATGAAGGGGCACATGCTTTCTCTTTTCTTCCTTTATTTGATACCACAATTAAAATGCTCATATAGAAGATACAACTTCCAGATCAGGAAAGTGAAGCCAATGCAGAAGTGACATAGGCGTCCATTCTTTCAAATGACCAGCAGAGGGCGACACCTCGGGTTGGGAAAAGAAGTTCGATTACTGTTGAACCTCCTTAAGATTGCTCTGGCCACCGGCAGGATGCCACATTCATCAGTGGTTTGAATGGAAGATGCCCACTCAGCTGCAAACACTAGCAAGCTACTCACCAAGTGGTGGTGAAACTGCGAAAAGTGCGACGTGGTTTAGAAGCGGAGACCGTTCACCTTCACAGTAAAAGTTGGGACTTTGTTGGTTGCAGTGGTAGGACACCTTTTACTTTGAAGGCGCTTTTTTCTTTTCTGGGTTGGGTCTCACCGCTCTGAGCATGTGCGAGTGAGGGATTACTACCGCCCCCACTGTATTCAAGCTGCAGGTCTCCAAAAGGCAGACAAATGCAACAAAGTTGAGCTTTTAGCAGTTATGAAGACAGAAGATGGAGGAGACCAAACCAGAGCTAAAGAGCAAGGATTGTGACCTGCAGGTGGACTAATGCTGCTCTTATCCACTCTGTCTCTGTTTGATATTAGATTTCCTGTGTCATTTTTTTTTCATTGTGTTCCATCCACCCAAGTCAGCTGCCAAACTGACAACTGCTTAAATCTGCTAATGGCTTAACTTGAACGCCACTTTAAACTACAATCCTGGTGTTTGAGTGAAATGGGGCAAACGGTGGATCACCGATGACTTTCCACCATAACAGAAGCATTCAGATGCCAATACTGACCATCACTGAGCATGCTCAGATCATTCTGAATGACATGGGGAAGACTCTGCATTATCATCATGCATAGATTAGATTAGATGGAGCTCAGCTTGTCAGAACTGTAAACAAAAGGCTCAGGAACATGAAACTCCAACTGAACTGAAACACTACACCTATGGGAATAAGCACCTCAGGAAACTCTATATACACTCTCTATAAAATACAATGCAGCTGCTCAGACTGGGTTCACGGCTCTGGAAGGACTTGAATCTCAGGCTGCCGGCTGAGTTCTGATATTTAGGCAGGCGGGGCAGCCACGGATATCCAGTTGCTTCTCGGAGGATTCGGTTTCCCTGTATGACAGTCCGGACTGACAGCATCTCTCACACATGCCAGAGTCCTTAATGGAACCAAAGCCGCTGCCTCAGCAGCTTTGGGAAAGCAGCTACAGCTGAAAATATAACTGCGGTTGAGTGCCGGGCGCTCAGTGACACCAGCTTCCTGTCTGATGCGATTTGTAAATTTGATGGAAGTCACCAGTGCTGTATTTATGGCTCTGCACCCTCCTCAGATACATACGAGGCTTATTTAGCGCATGAAGCTGGGCTGAGGTGTATGTCATTTATGTTTCCAGCATAAACCTGACATCAGTCATCAATCACCAGGACCCAAGTTCTTTACAGGGCAGTTTAATTTTCCTTTCTGCGAAAGGGGCTGGATGGATGGATGGATGGATGGATGGATGGATGGATGGATGGATGGGTGATACCCAGCTTCCTCGGTCTTTTGATTTTCCTGGATTACAGTCGTGTTTTATGCCAACGCTTATGGCTGATTGTTCACAGGCATCCTTATGGAAAATTGACTTTATGGAGGCCGATCTCTGTTTTATTGCTCAAACATGGCGCCTGTGACCATCTGTGGCCTCAGAGCCGAGGCTGAGATTTCCATTTGTAAGCTGTCAATAATCGTGATGGCTCCCTGCATCACCACCTGAGTATCCTAAAATTATAGCTTCCCTGTATGTAAAGTGTGCTTGTCTGTGTGTTACTGACGGTCAGGTCCTCCCACACACCTGCCTCTCTGACAAACACACACACCTAAACTGCTACATGCTGCACGAGCTGTTTGTTCAGCTGGAGCGGGCAGTCTTCCCCTTCTTCCAGTCAAAGAGGAGGGACATTAAACTCCATTGTTTCACATAAAGTACTCCGGGGTCTGGGGCATCACTGGCAACAACATGCAGCAAACAGATGTGTTTTTCAGCCCCGATTTGCTCCCTCAGGGTTGTGAACTCGAAAGCGATGCGGAGCAGATTTAAGGGCTTGTATGTTTTTATTGCTTGGCTGCAGCTCCCACAGGTGCTTTAGGGGAAAGAGTCCAACTTGCTTGTTATGATTGTGGCCCTGCTCTTCCTGAAATGAGCTCGTTTTTCTTTTATATTTTGCTTGTGAGTTTTGGTGAAGTTGAGAATCTGCGTAAATTACATGGAAATATACTGAAGAGTTTCCACTGCGAGCCCTGAGAGACGCCACAATCAGCGATAACAACTCGGCCTCGCTCAGGGTCATTTATTATCTTTACTGCACACGCTGCTTCACAGCTTGGTTTTAGCTCAGCATCCGTGCTGATTTTGCAGAGTAGCGAGTGTGAAGCGGACACGAGCAGGTTAGTGTGATAGTGATCTCCAAGCCATGGCTGGACATCTCCTGCGGTCTGCTTCTGACTGCCATCTGTTGAGAAGAGTCATTTGGTGGAATTTCAACACCATTAGAAACAGCTCGGCTTTAAAAAGATAATTTTTTTCACCTCTGCTCTGTGCCGGTGGTCTCATAAATACAACCACTGAAACCAAACTGGAGAACAAGACCACAACGCATGTTCAGAAATGATATAAATATATAAATGTCAGATTGACTTATTGTCTATTATTTTCCAGGAGGATGTGGAAATATTATCAAATAACTAATAAAAATTCAAGCTAATAATATTTTTTAGCTAAATGTATGTAAAATAACATTTTAGACAGCTAATGGTATAGATTAGCAAATGAAACAGCTAATCTCTTTGTTTCAATAGTTAAAAAAGCAACGTAAAAATATGCTTAAAATATTGGACTTCATAGCTAACAGTATGCTCAGCAGCTGTAATCAGTAACAGCATAATCAATAAACAGCTTCAGCTAAAATTGTTAGCTAATGGATATAGCTAACAGCATCAATAATAGCTAACAGAACGATATAAGCATAGATAGCTTGGATTATAAGCTAACAGTGGATAAACAAACACAATTATTAGCCAAACAAACTGGACAGAAGTCAGAATTGCTCACAAAACAATCAGCTGTTCACTGACGTTGCAGGTAAAGATGAATTTGCTGTCGGGAGGATTCAGGTGTGTGCTAACAAAATGCTACAGGCTTCACATTAGCGGACGTCCCAGCATGGACAGACTGCTCAGAAAAATTACCAAAAAAACCTCACGAGCTGCATCAAGAGCCTCACCTCAGACTCCACAGATCGTGGCCGGTCCCACAACTGAAGCTTGGCTGAAGCTGGCTCATGCAACGGGACAGTGGTCCCAGGCACACCCACAAATCTACATAAAGATGTTGCAACGGCCCAGTGAAAGTCTAGACCTGAACCCAACTGAAATGCTGTGTCAGGACCTTAAAGAGAGCCGTGCATAAACAAATACCTACAAACGTAAAGAAGGAGAAGAAATTCCCCCACAAACGATTACGTTAGCAGGTGCACCAATCTGTGGACATCTTTTACATCGGCCTTTTTGTTTTTCTCTGGCTGAAAAGAACAGAACAAGTCGCAACACCTCCATTATTTTGATAAATCTCTGAGCGTGCAGGTGTGCGTATGTGGAGATCTGAGCAACTCTAAAGAAGCATGTTTTTGGACTTAACTGTCCTTGCATTAGCAGGGATGGTGACTTTTTTATATTTCTGGTATGCCATTAAAAACAACAAATTAAGCTAATACTGGCTTACTTTGCTTTTTGGTGCAAACATTTGGACAAACTTAGCCAGCGCTCGCATGAAACTAAGAAGAACATGTGGGCACTTTAAGTTGCAGCCAGTTTGAGGCACTTGTCCGGCCTGCTGTGCACACCCATGCTGTATATGCTCCTGCTTCTGCTGGGGATGTCTGCATGAGGGGGGAAACAAAAAGAGCTCAGACTTGCGTAAAACTGTCACCACATGCCCAGCAGAGTGTGTCACGGGTGCCATGTCTTAAGCTGCACCTACTAATTTTCCATCATGCCAGAACAACAGGACCCATCATTACCAAAATGCTGCTAATTGCAGGTCAGTAGAAGTCCGGGCGTAAAGAGGTACAAGAGAGACGTGTCCATGGACGGTGTGAGGGAATAAAGAGAAAAGACAAAAAGCCTGCACAAATAAAAGCGAATCTAGAGGGTACAGCTGCTCTTTAGCTATTGTTTTATAGCCGCAAAGAATATTTGCTCTTTCAGCTCGATGGCGCATGGCCCTCGTAGCAAAATAACCAGCGATTTCCAGGCTTCCTGGCATCCGTTCCTCTGGACTGCCATTCACGAGGCACTTACATGAACGAGCCCTCCAGGGGCAGCAGGCTATTCAAGAGTCAGGCCTACTTTCTTTTCCTAGCCTTTACCCGGGACCTTTTTTTTTTAACTCCCCCGGGACAGGGCCACATTAAGAGCGAGGCTGCTGACACGTGAGCCGTGGCCCGTCAGAGGCCCGAGTCTGGCCTCCGTAAAGTTTTGTAAAAGAGAAAGCCTCCAGGGATCACGCATGCAGAGATTAGAGGGAGGTGAAGATGTTTGGTTCGGGCTCCAGATGATAAGATTTTCTCAGGAGCCGGATTGTTCCTGATGTAATGAAAAACAACCTTGCTACTACAGTTGTGCACCTCCAGAGACTGACCTGAATAAATAGCTTAAATTATAACAAGATGTGTTGTTCTAATATCCTGCTGCAATCAACTAATAATATGCTTTCTTTCTTTCTTTCTTTCTTTTTTCATGTGTCCCCTGACTTCCTGCCTTTTTTCTCCCGTTGACCAATAGGTAAGTACCCCTAACACACATCTGGAACCCATCTGTGCCTGTAAATTCAAAATAAATCATTTGCTCTTGTACGTTTGTTAGTTAATATTTCCCACTGCTTCTCGTGCACACATGTGCAGAGGACTCAGGGTTCACTGAAGGGCTGTACTTTCCTTTCCACAGCTGAGGTATGATGAGCTGTGAGAGACCACACCCCTGTTAGTGCACATGTGCCCATTTCCATGGAGACGCAAATCTTAAAATAATACACACAATGGCATCCTTTTTTGTAATGTTCTGGCGTTAGGATGAGGTGTCAGTGTGGTGCTGGCAGCCCAGCTGTGATTTCCACTCGAGCTCGTTGATGCTTTCTGTACTTTAGTGTTAACGGGCACACACACACACACACACCGCTCTGTTTCAGGAGCAATCGGTGGAAATCTTATACACTCTCACAGCTGGGCACTGTTTTACAGATTCATCTCCAGCGGTGTGTGTGTTTGAATATTTGCGCTGGCTAACAATAGAGGGATACATGTGGTATAATCCCAGCGTGTCCTGGGAGAGACAGGGTGGGGCTGTGAGTGGGTGACATGCTGGTTTGGAGAAAATGCTTCTTGGTGAAGTGAATTTGCTCTTTCACAATTTCTTGGTTGTGCTTGTGACGGTCGAAAGGCGTTTTCTACGTGCGTTGGTTTCCAGATGCCTTCTGAGCTGCCAGACTATTTAAATGGTGTTTTTATTGAGCAACTGTATCCCACATTCTACTTCTTCATTTTCTCCTTTGAGCCACGACCTTTAGGGGGCGCCACAGTGGATCATCTTCTTCTCACCCTGTCCCTAACATCCTCCTCTGCATGTCTTCCTTTCCTACATCCATGAACCTCCTCTGAGGTCTTCCTCTTCCTCCTGGGTCCTGCATCACACAAATTGAGGATCAGGTTTTCTTTCACAGAACTGCCGTTCCTAACTTCCACTCATTGTATTAGTTTCATCTGAGGATCAGAAATCTGTTGAAGGCTGCCAAGACAGCAAGCCTGTCAGCGAAGCTGGGGTGGGAGTGTTTTCTTAGATGGATAAGAAAAATAAAAGTTAAAATGTGTGGCTGTCAGGAGAGATGAGCCAAAGGCAGAATGTGGGATAAACAAAAAGCAAGCTTTTGTTGACTTTTCAAGGTCAACAAGTATCAGGAATTCAGACAATGAGGCATTAACTTCTGGGGACAGCAGTCATTTAGATAAAACAGAACGCAGGACCACGACAGTAAAAGAGGAAAGTCTGTGTGGGAACACTGTGCTGTATCAGTGGTGCTTTTTCTCCCTAAATGATTCCAGCTCGTGAAGCTTGTGGATTTGGGGGCTTTCTGGGTGCCACCAGGATCTGGTATGGCCTGATCCGCTCCATTGTTTCCACTCAAAGAGCTGCTGGGTTTGCTCCCTGCACATCCACCCCTCCTGCCAGCTGCTGGTTTGTGCTGGGCCAGTTTATTCTCTCTGAGCTGATTCCCACCAGACAGAGATGTGTGAGGGTGAGCCCAGCTCAGCCCAGTGACACTCCCTCCAGATGACTTTCCCCTCAGACTCGCACAGGTCAAAGCTGAACTTGCTTTTTAAACAGAGGTTTCCATTGCAGTCGTCCAGCGCCAAATCTGCCCTCGTCATCTCCTTCCAAACCACACCTTCCCCCATGTCTGCGTTCAGGGTTTCCTATTTTTCCCTTGTTGTGTTTCTCTCCCTTCACATTCTGCCTGCTCTGCTTATTGTGCTCCGTGTGAGCGGTGAGTGATGCCAGTAAACTGGTGAAACCAGAGTCTGAGGCTCGCTCGGCTCACTGTTTACACAGGAAACTGTGGTGAAACCCTTCTGCGATTAAGCTATTCAGACACTTACATAACAGTCTGCATATTCCTGCGTACCTTCAGCCAGGTTACAAAGCCACTCTCCAAGTGTGCGAGGTCGCTGCTCTCGCTGATACCGAACACGCACACGCGCATGTATGTTTGCAATCGCATCAGTGTTTCCGTAACCTCTGCAGCTCTCTGTGACCTCTGACCCTTCAGCTTGTCACACACGGAGTTGATAAACGAGCAGCTGTGCAACACACTGACGTGCGTCTGCTGTCGGGAGCTGGTTTGTGTTTAAAATTCAAACATCATGCAGTGTGCAGCCTTTCAGTCAAAGCAGAAGATGCGACCATGAGACAGTTGTACAAGACGCATCGGGTCAGACAGGCAGCAAAGTACAGTCAGGACTGTGTCTGTGCTGTGCTCCTGTTTTATGACAAGTGAAAACATGTATGTTATTATGACTCTGGAAGGCAGACCGTCACCTTCCCTGAAAAACAAAAGAAAAGTCCTTAAAAAAGCAAAATAAAATGTTTTAATTGACCTTATTCACTACCAGGATCACATCCTCAAACATGAATTAACAACTTTTACTGCTAATAAAGCAGCAGGTAGCTGAATGACGCCTGGTGACGGCGGCTCCTCGGGCTGCAAGATCTCCTTGGTACCAATGAGGGAGGATGAAATCATTTTGGACGTGCTAGTCTCTCCACTGCTGGGTGTGTGTGTGTGTGTGTGTGCAGGCATGGACTGCACAGGTAGAAGATAGTGTTACTCCTTGCAAAGACTCATTAGCCTGCTGAAAGTGCAAGAAAAACTCCCCAACAAGAATTCATTTAATCTAAAGCCAAAGCTGGGGGTCAAACCCAGGCTTACGCACCAACATTACTAATTTTTTTTTTTTAAATACACGAGTTTAAAAAAATTACATGTTATTTGTGTCAGTTTATAAGAGCAGATGCCTCTTCAGTGAGTCCTTGTTTTAACCACTCCGGCATCACCAGCTGTCCTCAGGTGGGATTTCAGCCTCCAGAAAGCTAAATGCACCCCAGCAACAGCAACCTGAACAGGCTGCTAGTAAGGAAACACTAGACAGGAACTAGCTGGGTTGCCGCAGCTAGATTTTCAGAATAAGAGCGAACAATTTCTAGTAGCAAATAGATCACTATGAACCGAAGTCAGGCCTATGTGTGGGAGACACTGCATTGTCTAATTTTCTTCAGTATTGAACAATAAAGAAATAAAGAAATGCAAATTTATAATCAAAATTATTTTATTATTAATAATAAACAAGGATTCTGGATTTTTCTGCGTGCACGTGTTTGGCGCTACAGTTTCCCCTCGCAGTCCATTTTTTGGTGTGACGTGTCAGCTGTGACAGATGGCTGGCCTCTCAGTCTGCTCCAAACCACTAGTATAGTGTGAGCTGCTGCAGAATAGGCCTCATTTATGTGTGTGTGCATGTGTGTGTGTCCTGCTACTGTACTACCTTCTTCATTACACATTTTTTTTAGTGCACATTTAAATAAGTGGTTCAAAAGAATGATATATATCTTCCTGTGCCTGATGTTGCTTTGTCGTGCACGTGGGGTTGTATTAGAATTGCATAATGTGTAAAGTATAAATGCAGGCTGAAGACAGATTAAGCTCTCATTCTTTCTCTTCTTGTTTTTCTTGGCTTTGCACATGTGGAAAGGTAAATTTACTCTTGCCTCGCTCATCCTGTCCGACCGCAGAGAAAACACTTTTGTTTCACCTTTTTGAATGCAGCCGTTTTTCCCGTAAGCCCTCCGGTTCATGTTGACAGAGCCGATCGTGCAAAGGCTGCTCACGTTACTTCTTCTCCTTGTTCTGACTTCAGGGGTTTTCATTATCCCCTGCTTTGTGGTTAACACTACCTTTACTTCCAGTAAAGGCAGGAACTAGTTTTTCTTTTCTTTTTTAACTCTCTTACCAAGAACTCCCGCCTTTCTCGAGGTGCCTCTGAGACGGGAGCGCCCGCTGGACAAAAGGCGGGAGGTCAAAGGGCGAACGTTTTCATTTGTGAGACTAATAGGCCAGGTGTACCTGGAGGGTACGGAAACCCAGGGAGCTTTTTCAGCTGGGACGAGCCCAGAAACGCCCCTTCCTCCTCTGCCGAGCCTGAGTGTGCGAGTGCTTCAAAGGTGCAGGGACCCGAGCCAAGCTCAGCAGGAGGGCCATTACAGCCCAATAGGAGTCAGCTGTGACCTCAAAGACCGTTAAATGATGTGATATGAGAGGGCGTGCTGCAGCCTCCCGAAGGCCTCTGTAGCAAATCAGGAGGGCAGAGCTGTAAAATGAGCTCCTCGCTGATTTAAAGGGTGAAGGAATTTTTAGTGTACTTGAAAATATAGGCTGTTACTTTGTTCCTACCTGGTTTTGTCACTCTTCATATGCCATGCATTAAAAAACTGCTAAGCAAGTGAAAACCCCACAGCCTGTGAACAAGTGGCCAATGAGTCGGTGATTTACTTGAGTATTTACTGAAGTGAGCTGACCTCCCAGTCTGTATGCAGACATAATAATGAGGTGTCTACAGGTCAAGAGGTAAAGGCCTGCTGAATGCGGGGCCCTGACCTCTGCTGACCCCGCTGAGTGCGCACGGAGAGAAGAGTTTTTGTTATGCCGAGCCTTTTCTTTTCATCGCTTAGAAACCGGGAGTCGGAGAGCGGACGCGTGTAAACAAGAGGTCCTGTTGTACGGCGAGGGCAGGGTGATGAAATATTTATACCGCAGACGGAGCGGGAGGCCGTCCCGACGTGGAGCCGGTATGAATGACGTGGGCTCGCTTCCGAGATTTTAATGAGAGAACATCTGCGGACGGTGAATTCCAGATGATTTCATCATCGTTTTCACTCCTCTTGATGAGTGTAAATCACGATCTAATTACAGTGAAGCGAGAAGTACAGTGGAAACTCCCACTCGTCCTGCGAGCGCTGCTCGGCGTGACTGAGGATTGATTGCGCTGCATCACAAGCGCTCCATTCTCAGCAGCGCTTTGACTTTGATAGATGCACTTATTTTGCTCTTTGGTGGATCGGCGGAAAGGGGGCGGAGGGAATGCAGGTTTAGCCCTCAGACCTGCATTTATCAAAAACCTTTTCTTAATACTGTTTTAGAAGCTTATATAAGCAGAAGTGCAGCCATTTTAACCCAGTTGAAGCTTTTTAAAATTATTTATTGAAAGCATTCATAAGCACCCATCGTATTAGAGTGAGAAGATAAGAAGTTAAAAGGTGTTTGAAGTGTGAATCAAATCTTTCTAAATCGAATTTACAAACTGAACATCGCTTAGTGTTGAATAAGAAACTAGTGACTTTATCACTAAAGTCTTTAACAAGGTGGTGAATCGCGGGAACCAAAGAGTTATTTTTCTCTAGACGTTGATGATGCTGAGGTTCCTTCTGCTCTGATCTGCTGACTGCATTCATGTTCAGATTCAGAAATCTTTTCATTTAGATTTCTGTTGTATTGATTCTCCAAGCAGCCTTTTTATTTAAGTGTTCCCCCAGTGGATGTTAGTCTCGTCTGTTTTCCAATGCTGGGGTGGTCATCCATCAGTTGGGGTTGGGTTTTTTTTCACCTCTCATCACTCGTGTGAATCCAGATAAATTGAAAACCCTCCTAACACCAAGAAGAATCGTGGATTCGTGTTGCGGTAACACGGTTTCTGAACTTACCGTGAACTCCTACCACTTATTTCATTCGTCTTCAAGCCCTCTCCTCTTTTTCTCCTCGTCTTTATCTAAAAATGAAGGTGCCCTCAAATAAGCTTGCCCTCCATTTTCGGTCATCAGCGGCGTGGGAAGAAATCGGCGGGAGACGTGCAGCTGATGGGCTTTGGGCTAATTTTTCACTGAACGTGGGCTTCGTCCTGTTCGCCGCATTGCGTAGACTTTGCGTGTGTTTGCACTGTGCAAGAAAACATTGCGTTTGGTGTGAATGCTTCAGAGTCATGTCAGATGGAGGCTGCACATGCTGGTCTGAGACCAGTGAAATCATTCATATGTAGCAACATATAATTTAGCCTGTTTTGAATTCTGGACATACATTATGACCAGTTTAATCAGAACCTGGTCATAAGACATAGTAAGACAGGTGGTCAAGTTACACCCAGATGCACTGGTGACCCCCCCTTCCCAAAATAAGGAGAGGAAAGCCTTAAACTTGCAGCTCTAAAACCAAAGCTGTGAGCTAACAGTTGCTAAAACACCTTGAGTATAATTACCTGGGCTCGTTTCCCTATGAGCAGCTCCTTCCACATTTCCTTTCCTTTCCACATGTTCAGATTCAGTGTTACTGTCACATGAATGTGCTGTGATGCTCTCAGAAAATCGCCCGCGCTGTAAAACGCGCCGCACGCTCTCGTGAACATTACACAAGCTGGAGAAGTTTTTATGAAGGAAACGTTTCTGAGAACGTCAGACGTTTAACGCGCCCTCCTCCTCTCCCCACCAGAAAACTCTCCCCCAAAAGAGTGGGAGATCTTTTTCTTGGCATCACGCCTACCCTGCGATATGCAGCACTGCGGAGGGTTCGAAATGGAAAGTATTTCAAAGTGGCCGCAGACTTTGTAGTGGTAATTTGAAGCAGCTGAGAAAACAGTCGCGCACCGCTCGTCTTCTACAGCTCTGAGAGATCTCGGTGCAGCAGCAGGGTTTCAGATATTATCCTAAATAATTCTTAATCAGCGCGGTTTAACAACTGTGTGTGTGTGTGTGTGTGTGTGTGTTTTAGGATATGGATAAACAGCAGAAACTTTACAGCTTTGCTGAGGATTGTATCACAGGAGGAGAGCAGGCTTCGGGGAGCAGGCTTTCCTGTTGACGGGTATATTTTTGGGCTTGTATGGAGGTCTTCACTCAAACATCTGCCTCGATATTTGCCTTCAGCAGAACATTGTGTTTATTGTGAGGTCATGTGTTTTTACGTCTCACAGTGGAAACTGTGATATCTGATGGGATTCCCCTTCTCTTTCTTCATTCTCACTCTTGCTGTTCCTCCTGGCACACTTGCAGCCAGACAGTTTGGCGCTCCGGGCGCGGGTCCAAAATCTAAAGCAGCGTCTCCTGAAAGTACACGTGTGATTTCATTTCGCCACCGGGCGAGTTTTCATGTGTGGGCCTGCAGAGCTGCCAGCCCGTGCGTGCTGACCTCAAGTCAGGAAGTACAAGCAGACTTCAGTACGTTGTAATTCAGCAGGAATAATTTCACACTGCTTTTCCCCGCTGTGGTGATGTCATTAAGGAATAAATTAGACAGATTGAAACATCACTCAGTTTTACAGGACTATAAATAGAATCACCTGTCCTGATGGGCGTGTTCCTGGTTTCTCAGCCAGGTAATTAGCTGGCTGGTACTGAGGGACAGTAAAGCACTTTAGGAAGTTAACCAGTAGTTGGATTACAGCTCAGCAGCTGTTTGCTGTGGTACCTGCAGGCACCTGAGAGCAGCATCGGGCTGCAAAAACGGCTCATTAGCCCCCCAGTAGACCTCCTGGTTCCCAGCATCACATTCCAAGCAGAGCCCACATCAAAGCTCCAGGTGAGGTGAGGAGGGCCCGTTTGAATAGGTGTGGTAGGAAGAGAGACAGATGGGAAGACCTGCACTAGAATTAGTCTCAACTGTCATCAGTCTGTTCAAGTCCAGTGTCAGGGGGCATCGGCAGCATTCCCAAATCCTGTGGTTATAAACAACAAAGGCTAATTTCATTTAACCAAATTAATCTGCTTTAAAAACAAGCTCCACCTTCCACAGCAGTGACAACAAAGCCTCTGCGTGGCCCCTATTATACACCAGGTGAATAGTAGCGGGAATTCCCTGCTTGCAAATTGTAGTTCGCCCAGACCAACGAACTCTTTTGTTCAGGATACATTTCTGAGTGGCAATCCAAGAGATGTGGCTCCAAAGTGACTTCTAATGAGGAGGTTTGTGATTCGATTCCCAGGGAATGAACCCTAAACTGCTCCTGGTGCAGTTTGGGGTTATAAATACTTCTAAAAATGCACGTATTAAAGTGTTGTGTGAGTGGATGAATGAGGCTTTTAGTGGAAAGAGTGCTCTACAAGTATCTGTCCAAGCACCAGTGCATCTCTCTGTTGAGAGATGACAAGTCCGGTAAGCCCATTACCCAGAGTTACAATTTTCTTGCCAATTCCAGTCTTCTTGAATTGTAAATGGCTGCAAATACAAGCAAAAATCAACTTAATATTATTTTCATAACAGAAGAAATAACTGAGCTTCATAATTCCCCCTGAACTGTAGTAAGTTGCAGGATCTTCTCTCACTTAAGCAGCTGAAAATAAAGTGCTCTGCTACTGGAAATGTATACAAATAACCTAACTGAAAATTAGCTGTTGCGCTTCTACCGGTAGCAAACAAAAACAGGTGCAGCAGATTTATGTGACAAAACAAACGTCCAGTGTGTTTATAACTTTACCAAATAGCAGGATATTTTCTTCATTTTTCTCACTTGTCTTCACAATTTTCCTCCTTTTTTTTTGGTCCTTTGCTCACACCGAGGCTGCAGGCTTGACGCTGGCTATGTGCTACGGCTAGCTTTAGCTTTAGCTGCTTTGCCTTTGTTAGCTTCTTATATGTTCAGCTGGGCGATGGTGGTTTAAGGGTCTGATTAAGTTTACTTTGAAGAACTTTGTGGCTTCAGTCACACACTGATCAATGTGTGAATAATAAAACTACAGGATGCTAAAAACTGCAGCTTCTAATTTCCTGCGTTACAAAATAAACCAGGCACAGATAAAACTGTCAGGCTGAGTATTTGTGTGTGCATGTAGATCCAATTTTTTTCTGAAAAAACTTTTATATGATTATTAGCTTAATATTAAAGTGGCCCTATTATACTTTCTCTTATTTTCTGTCATATAAACTGTTCCAATGGTGGACGCCCATATAAAACTTGGCTAAACATTCAGAAAATGAGGTCAGAATATGTCAAGTATTCCCTGTGAGCCTCATTATTTGGACCTTTGGCCAAGATAAAGTAAGGAAACACATAATAGTACCCCTAAAATAATAATAATAAGAGCTTCAGCATTGCAATCATGGTACAGTTATGGGAAGTGCAGGATCCAGGCTCTGTGGGGATTCACCAGTCCTATGGGGGTATAGCTCAGTGGTAGAGCATTTGACTGCAGATCAAGAGGTCTCTGGTTCAATTCCAGGTGCCCCCTCTTTTGCAGCTATGTGAAGATGGAGGGCAGTGGTCTCTTCCAGGGTAATGCCTAAATTGCTGGGGTACGAGGCCTCGCAGACTGGTTTGAGTATGAATTGATGTAAATCAGAGACTTTGGTCGACTTCGGTCTTTCTTAACCCAAATGAAACTACGTGAGATTCTGCACCAGTTGGCTACCACGTCCACCACCATCCTCAAAACACCCAAAGCTGTAATGTCATTTGGAAGGAAAGTTTTTTTTCTTGAACTCTAGATTATCTTTGCATGATTCACAGTGAGCCCGAAAAAAAGAGGTTTTAGCCCCTCGTACCGTGAGCCAACTCTCTGACTGCATCTCACAAGCATCTGTGCCATGTTAGCCATATGCCCTCTCCATGACAGTAGCTCTGTTATCCAGTGGATATGCATATGGAAAATAAATGTCTGATTGTAAACACTTGGTTTCAGACAGTTCTTTCTACTGTTGGACCTTTATGATGTCAGAGACAGGGGATGTCTTTATATGGTCACCGCAGGCAAACAGCTCTGGCACAGATGCTCCACACTGAAGCTGTGTTTCAGAGGATGAACTCAGGGCTTCTTTCCACCTAACATGCAAAAGCCCCCGTGTTTGATTCCAGGAGGAGACAAAAATAACATCCCAAACAAAGCGATTGCAGTTGTTCCTCTCAGGGTCAGCTTCTTGCTAAAAGCCAACAGTCTTGGGCCCCACCTGCTGCAGCAGCAGGGTCAGCAGTGGCGGCAGCGACATCACCATCAGCTGGGTGGATTTGGGCTCAGAGCGGATTACTGGGGAGAGGGAGTATTATTGTTTTTCTACTGGCATTGGGACTCTTTGTGCTTTCCTAATCAGACCTCAGAGGGACTTTCTCCAGCAGCTGACTTGGACACTCAGCAGGACGGCAGCATTGTTTTCTTTAATAATCACAGATGTCAGGTTGGAGCATCTTTGGCAACGGAACAAATATAGAAGCACGAATCTATGAGCAGTTTGATCAGTGTCTGTTGACTGTTTGTTGAGGTAAGTTCTTGCTGTCCTCTGTGCCGTAGCTTTAGATGCTTTACAGATGATTTTTCTATTAGTTTGCTTTCCAGCTGCTCCATTTTCTTGCACATGCTCGTGTCATTCAGCGTATCTAAACGATTTATGTAAAGAATGAAGTGCAATATTTGACATTTAGGTTAATTGCATGCACTGTCCTGTGCATTTTTTGGCACTTGCGTACACCATCCACGATCCTCCATTGTAGGTTTATCGGTCGGTGTTGTTTCACTGGTTTGGATTAACACTCCTCTCCTCCTATAACACACCATAAAGAGATTAGTGGTCTCCAAGTCAGGGCATGGCTGGGCCATCTGTACCCTGCACTGGGTGGGGACGGGGACATGGGGGGAGGGGGGGTGAGCAGATGTTCCAGAGGGGGCTGTAGGTCAGTAGAGCCAAAGGACGTCAGTGTAAAGTCACGAAGGATGCG
>VOQJ01017735.1:33804-48887 GCA_015052665.1 Apistogramma diplotaenia | reverse complement strand
AGGGCAAAAAAAAAAAAAGTGCACATTGTAAGCAAAGCACAGCAATCGCTATGGAGCTGAAAGCCATCACATGACGGTCATAACTTATGGAGAGAGGAAGCAGGAACCTTCACAGCACTGTTTCTCTTATGGGTACTAAACCCATCATCAGTTTTATACCCTTATTATACATTTCATGTTATTACAGCTTAGTCATTCCATTAAGCAGCAAATACCTTACTGCTTCCAGCTCTGTCACATCTCTTTGTTCCGCGCCTCACTGCTATTTTTATGGAAAACCTAATTTAGGACAGCTGATACCTTAAATATTTCTTTATGTGACAGTGCGAGAGTTAAAGAAGGAATCTCTGCAGGCGCCGGCAAACAAAGATTCCTCAGATGTGCTGTCTCCGTTGCAGGGCTCGGCTTTGACAGAGATGCCAGTGTGCGTTGCTCGCTCGGTCACTCGCAGTCTTTGCTTCAGAGGAGACGGAAGCTGAGGAGACGGAGGACCGTCGCCGGCGTTCCCAGACAGGTGCAGCAAGACTTAGGTATGTTCCTTAATAAGCTGGCGTGTGCAATATGTGAAGCTTGCTCGTGCTATAAAGGTTAAGTTAAGTGTTTTCCATATTGTGTTACGTGGTTACTAAAGCAGTTTAGTATTTAAGGGGCAAAATTAAATGTTGGGAACCTAATTCAGTGATTATTATACCCATTACGTTCATAATGAGTGCACTGACATTTGAAACCATCCCTAGATTTATTAATCTCCTCTATTTTGGAGTTAGTAACCGGTTCAGACTTGAAGGTGTTTTCTTTCTACCAAACTAAAGCCTCCAACTGCAGAAAGAATTTTGTATCTACCAGTGGTGCTAAGTTCCATCTTGTGGTGAACTATCCCTCTAATATTTTCATTGGACCATCAACAGCAGCGAGATGATGGGAAACACTGCGGTTGAGGCCACCATCTTAAGTCCGTTAAAATATTTTCTGCTGATTTCAAGCTCCATGTTTTTATTCTTGAGTTTAGAGCAGCTTTGCATGATTCACAGTTAAAAATAATCCGTATTTATCTTTCACTAGGCCTTAAATGTGGGCTTTCAGTTCATTCTGTCCAAAACTAGCTGTTTTAGCTCCTCCCACTATATGCCTGAGATGACCATATTAGGGATATCTTTTCTCTGTGACATCATCAAGAGCCAAGAGTAGGAAAAACTGCCTATAATGGAGTATTTCAAGCACTTTTGACTCATATGGATCCTTTTTTTAAGATATATGCACATCCACAATTCTTACAGTTAACATATTAGAGAAAATAAGGACAAACATAACAGGAGACACAACCACCTTGGCAAACTCTGACAAATCAAACCCCTTGTGAATAAGAGAGCAGCTGAAAGTAGCTTTTCATAATAGGTCGTCTTTAAATGCGTAAAGAACAGGCGATAATCTGTCTTGTTTTTTGTGCGTCTTTCTTCTCGCAGATTCTGATGACTCTCCTGGCTCCAGAGAGAGGACAGTGATAGTTCACGCCAGCGCAGATATCATCCCCTCCAACCAGGAGCTTGCCATCCATCTCAACACCAGAGACTCCGGTTGTCAGACAGAAGACTTTTTGATCTCAGGAGCGCCCTCTCGGAGGAGGATCAGGCTCCAGAGGGGCCAGGGAGTCTCCCTCTGCCTCTCTCACTCTGCAGGAAACATCTCCTCGCTCCCCGACAGCGCAGACGCCATGTTTACCGCCTCTGTGGAAGCACACCTACGTTCCCGGAGTCTCCCCCGAGACACCAGCCGGATGCTGGACAACGGACATAATGACAGCGATGACGAGGAGGAGCTTTCCCCCTTTGACGCCGAGGGGTTCCTGACTGGATCCAGGAAGGACGAAGAGGAGAGCACCGATGACCAGGCCATGTCTGAGCACCAGCTGGGGAGCCTGAAGTACAAGCAGCTGTCGCAGAGTCCAGAGCGCAGCTGGATAGAGCGGACCAGATCTCACCTGCCCAGGAAGGCTGACATGGGCAGCTGTGAGATCTCATCCAGCTCCGACACCTTCAGCAGCCCTGTCCACTCTGTCTCTGCTGCAGCAGTGTTGGGAGGCCAGATGGACCACAAGGAGGATCACCAGTCCTCCAGTGGGAACTGGAGCGGAAGCAGTTCCACATGCCCCTCCCAGACATCAGAAACAATCCCTCCTGCAGCATCTCCACCACTGACCGGCTCCTCGCACTGTGACTCTGAGCTCTCCCTCAATGCTGCCACTCACACTAACGACGACCAGGCCGCCTTCATGCTGGACCACTACCAGGGCGTCAGGACCCAAAGAGCGGGCTCCTTCTCTTCCACTGCTATGGACATATTAGAGGAAGTAGGGGTCAGCACACCCATCGAGGGGGAGTGGGGTTACCGCCACCCGGGGCCCTCTGACTCGCAGGACTTCGGCCCCGAGCCAAACAGAGAGGCCGAGAGCAGCCTCGGCTGCCCCAGCTTCACCAGCATGGCTACCTGTGAGAGCAGCTTCTCTGACAAACCACCGTCAGAGAAAGCAGACACTGTCTCACACTACTCTGTGGACAACGAAGGTTACTACACCTCCATGCACTTTGACTGCGGCCTGAAAGGTAGCCGAAGCTTCACTTATAATAGCTATGCACCCTCAGGCTCTGACTGTGGCCTGTCTGACTCAAGCGGTCACATGACTCTGGGCAGACGCTGCCTCTCTTTGAGGAAACCAAAGGTGAGGCCGTCTCCGCCTAAGAGGAGCTCCTCCTTAAGGAAAATATGCAGTGAGGGAAATATCCCTGACAAGAAGGAACCAAAGATTACATGTGGGCAGCAACTTCCTGTGACTGCCAAGGAGAGGAAACTGCAGCTGGCCTTGTCTGGCTCTCCAGCTCACACTGACAGCCCCTCACTGCTCAGAGCACCCCGGGTGGTCTGGGGGGCCGAGGGCTCGGCTGATCTACTCGACTTAGGCTCCACAGATATACATTCATTTAAGGATGATGGCGCTTTGCAGTCAGACTATGCAGATCTGTGGCTCCTGAATGATTTAAAATCCACTGATCCTTACCGATCGTTGTCAAATTCCAGCACAGCAACGGGCACGACTGTTATTGAATGCATCAAGTCACAGGAGAGTTCGGAGTCGCAGACATCCCAGTCTGACTCCAGAGCCACCACCCCTTCACTTCCGTCAGTCGAGGGCGACTTCAAGCTTACGTCCCCGGAGAAGCTGGCTGGCCTGGCCAGTCCGTCAAGCGGCTACTCCAGTCAGTCAGAAACGCCCACTTCCTCATTTCCCTCTACCTTCTTCCCTGGACCGCTGTCACCATCAAGTGGCAAAAGGAAGCCCAAAGTCCCAGAAAGGAAGTCTTCTCTCTCATCACTGTCACTGCAGTCACTGTCTTCCAGGGCTGGAGCCACCTCGAAGAGAGATCTGGAGCTGCCGATTATCCCTCCCTCTCACCTTGACTTAAGTGCCCTTCATAGCGTCAGCAATAAGGCCACAGCGTATAAGACCCAGATGCAGATGCTCCACCAGAATAAACAGAAAGCAGCAGTGTCAGCCAAACCTGCAGCACCTCACAACTCCGAGGTGTTCAGCGCCCACTGTCTGTCCATTACACCCACGGTGCTGAACTCAGTGCAGCTCCGATCCATCAGTAAGGAGCACCAAGAAAATCATGCAGCTTCCAGACTCCAGTATCCCACTGTGAACTCACCTAGCAAACTTTCCACCAGCAAATCTTTAGAGCTCAAGAGTCCAGTATTGTGCAACTCCCACCATCATTATCTTCACACATCCTCAAAGGAGTTGTGTTTGTTTACCTCAAATGAAGAGCTTACGAGTGGCAGAGCAGCATGTCGGAGTGCGACCAGGAACGGGCCGGACAGAGAGCCTCCTGCAGAGTGTGAGACAGCAGCCCGGCTGCAGTCAGACTCGTGTTTAGACCTGAAAGCTGCAGAAGTCCCCGAACACACCACAAGTCGAGAAGGGGACACCTGCAGAGAGCCGGTAGAAGCGCCTGCCTGCCTCGGAGACTTCAGCTCACAGTCTGCGTCCTTACAGCAGCAGCAGGCTGAAGAAGAAGAGGCGTATCCTCCTCCTCCTCCTCCTGTCCTGCACAGTTCCCCCAATAGATCCAGCAGTCTGGATAAAGTGCCTGGTACTGACAGTCAGTCAGAGACGCCGATCAGCAATGAAGGCAGCAAAGAAGTGGATTCATCAGGTGAGTCATCCGAATGTGCCTCGCAGGACAGCAAGGAGGAGTCCACAGCAGAGATGGAGGATTATTTCAGTAAAGGTAATGCTGTGATGTCATCGTGACCCCCTCCTCAACCCCCAGTTTAGTTTATACTAACCGCTCCTCTGTCCTCTGCACCTTTTCCTCCTGGTTTTAGTTTCTGTCATGTCTGTTGCAGCAGTTAATGTTCTGGGCTCAAACCTCTCCATCAGTGCAGTTTACACCTGCCAGCATAGTCTTCCTCTCACAATGCAAACGCATGCATGCTTGGTTAACTGGTGATCCTAAGTTGCTGGATAAACACTAGTAAAATGGGTGGATGGAGGTCAAGTCTGACAGTTTCTAACTCAAAGTTCCTCCAGTAAATGGAAAAATTGACAAGCAAATTATTTTCAGCTCTTGAAATATATATTTTTTAATTTTATGACCTTTGTGGACAAAACAAATGATGAAAAGTTGCACGTGTGACGTGTACGGGATGCAGCATATTCACACGTGTGAAATGTTCCTGTTAACAGACTCTACTCCCGGTGACATCACTGCGTCCCCAACGCACGATGAGTCGAGGCCGGAGGACGACGGCGTGTTTCTGTCACCCACCAAATCTCGCACCACTGAGGATCTGTTCACCATGATACACAGGTGAGTGTCGCAGGCAGCAGCCTGTGTTTACACAGCGTTTACAGAGGTTCTTGAATCCGTGTGTTCCTCTTCAGGTCTAAAAGGAAAGTGTTGGGGAGGAAGGACTCCGCTGAGTTAGGCGTGAGGAGCCGCCTCGGTGCATTGGGGAACACGCTACCCAGCAACACTGTGAGCTCGCCTGTCGCTGTTGCATCGCCTTCCTCCGCCACGACCTCCCCGGGCCCGCAGAGAGTCCCTGTTCCCATCTACAGGAACGCAAAGAAGTCCAGCACCTCCAACGAGGAATTCAAACTGCTGCTGCTCAGAAAGGGAAGCCGCTCCGACACTAGTTACCGAATGTCAGCTACAGAGATCCTCAAGAGCCCCGTCGCTCCTAAATCACCTGGAGACGCTCTGATGGAGTCACCCGGACACCCCGAGGACGTCGCTTCCCCTCAGCAGCAGCTCCAGTCAGGACAAGACCAGCCCTCCAGCCCCTACCTGAAAACCAACTCCGAGGGCTTCTCCCCGAAATCCTTCCCGACATCTGCTGCCTCCAGGCAGGGACGCTCCAGGATCCCCCCGCCCGCCAACAGCAGCCGCTACAGTGTGCGCAGCAGGCTGTACTCGGCGCCCATGCAGGCCATCTCTGAGGGCGAGACGGAGAACTCGGACGGAAGCCCTCACGACGACCGCTCGTCGCAGGGCTCCACGTAGAAAAGACGGCAAAAATGAAATGATTTAATTCGTTTACAGCAAAATCAAATGGACAACGATGTGATATATATATATATATATATATATATATATATATATATATATATATAAATAATGAGATGTGAGGGCAAGAGATTCAAACTAGATAAACTTTTGTAATTTAAAAAAAAGTAATTAGTAATTGATGCTGAATTTTAAAGCTGTTTTACCTGTTTTTTACTGACTGTATTTCTAAGAAAATCATCTTTATGTAACGAGGAGTTGGCATTAGAAAACTGATTAATTTGCATCTGCATTTTGTAGAGAAAAATAATTTACAAAAAGAAAAATATTCTCAATTTAAAGGGGACCTAGTTTGCCTTTTCCTTATTTTTTTGCCGTATATGCAAAGCTCATACGTGCGTCAGTGCACGTAAAAATGATCTCCGTGAGCCTAAAACTGCTCTGAATGATCTGATTCAGTTTTTGTTGTCTCTGTGTGATGTCAGAGGGAACTGATATCCCCAGTGTTGTCAGAAGCCCCACGGACCTGCTGTTTAAAACTGTCTGCTTATGAGGGGCAGCCAATCAGAAGAGAGTTAGCTCAAAGGGAGGGGGAGGGACTTAAACAGCTTTTAAATAGATTTAAAAAAGATTATTTTGAACTGTGAATCACACTAAGCTACTCTGGCAGAGTACACAAATCAAAACGGAAATGAGCTCAGCAGACCCTCTTTAATATTTGTTTTGTTAATTAAAGGCACATTTCCCAGTCATGCCAAGCCACCCAAGCCAAACCCAGAATGTTAGAAACAAGCCATATAAGGTGACCTGTTTTAATTACTGTATGTATTCTGTGAATACAGTTCAAGCCAGTTGTATCAAATTATTTTAATGGCCACCAACTGAACATCGGGACAAACAAATGTGAACCTTCAGTCCTTACTCATATTTCCTGTTTGTATATTTCACTCAGTCCTTTTTAAAGCGTGTACTAAATTATATCAAAGCTTATTATTAGAATATTTTAAACATTTTGTACATTACTGCAATAAGTGGAAGAGATAATTAGCGGTGAGACAGGAAGTGTCAAAGCCAAGCACTAACTTGACAATCTTGGGAGACAAGAAGAGTGCAGGTGTTAACATGGGAGATGGAAAAGTAGCAAAAAAAAAGAGGCGGTGGGATCGGAGAACAAGAGAAGAAGGAGGGGATAAAGAAAAACTTTAGCAATGGTCATTTCTGGTTTGCTGGTTTGGTGTGTTTATGCATTGTTGAAAGAGGCAAGCGGAAAGTGCTCAGGAGGATCAAATATGCCTTATTTTACTCAACAGGGGACAAAACGTGACGAAGCAGCAAGTTGAGTGTTTTTGTGAGATTTTTCTGTTTTGATGGAGGATGTATGATTAAATATGGAGCCAGGTCTTTAAGTCTGATGACAAGAGAACCCCCCCCCCCTGATGTTCAAAATGTATAGCTTCTATATTTTCTGTCTGAAAACAATCTAAATGTATTTATTTATTTTTATAACGGACACAGAAAATCTTTAAATGACCTGAAATATGCAATAAAGTGCTGAACTTTTAAAAACAGATTTTTATTCAGATACTTTGTTCATAAGAGACACATTTTAGATCTTATATGAGACACTGGTTGCAGAGACGAATTGGAAATGAAATAAACGATGAATAGAAATGTCATTAACACCCAGCATCTTTAGCCCCACGTACACGGAGCTTATTGGAGTGATGGTACTCAAAGATTATGCAAAGCTGGCAGAAACCTTGCTCTTCCCTGTAGGTACACTGTCAGTGCCCACTTCATTCTGGCATTAGTAACACTTTATTACGGGGTACACAATGTGTTAAGTCTGTGAACCTTCATTCCAACCTTTTTTCTTTCTTTTTTTTTTTGCACTGATGAAGTGATGTTTGTGAAGTTTTATTTGTCTCTTGCTGTACCTGGAGGTATTTATAGATGTGTACATGCAGCTGTTGATTAATATTCACACCCTGAGGATGCTTTAGGAGCGGAGTGCAGAAATGCTTTTGCCAAAGGCTAAAATGTGTAGTGGCATTGAACTGTTGTTCTCCTCTCGTTTACTTGACTGAAATGTTCTTGAACACACAAACCAATACAGAAGAACCGAACTTGCGGTACTAGATGCGTCTCATCGGGATTCAGATCAGCCTCCGTGTACTGTACTGTAGCTTCTAGCTTTTCTCTTTTTCTTTTTGTACAAACCTGTAAATACAGAAACCTTTTGGAATTGTTACAAAGGTTGTTGAATTGTTTCTTATGTAGAATTACAAAAGAACAACAACAAACATGTTTTCAAAGTTTACATTAATTTCAGACCTTTGTATATTTTTGAGCTGTGGAACACTTTGTCTTGTATTTATTTTTTAGTAAGCGTTCTTGAAATCCCATAGTAAATCCTATCAAAGCCAACTGCTAGCACAACAGGCTGCTTAGCAAATGTGTATAAAAAGATAAATAAATGTGACTGCTTTGAAAATGTCTCATATTGTTTTGGGTTTTTTATTTTTGGCTACTTCAGATCAAAATACACCAACCTGTCATGTTCGAATGTGTTCATTACAGTCAGCTTACCAGTTAAATATGGTTGGCTATTCGTTTTAGCTGTTCATATCTGGTTGTTTCAGCTCTTATATGAGTATGTTTGCAAATTCCAGTTTGTTAACAGGATTAAAGAACAAATTTAGCTTTTTATTTAACTCGTACTGTTAGTTAAAATCGTATCCAGATTTTTTTAGCAAACTTTTATCTTCCGAATCACTTCAGATGTTGTTCCGTGTGTGCTGTCTTTGACCTCCATACTAAACGCCCAGTGCATCATATTCGATACATGAGTTTTTGAGACTTTTGCATCATCACTGATTTATTTTTCCGATAAAGAACTGAAATAAATTTTAAGCAAAAAATTGCAAAAAAAAAAGCAAATTATTTAATTCTTGTTTTGTTTTTTTTCGATACTTTGTCTCACTGTTTGATTATTACTTGTTTACTTTGATTATTTACTTGTTTATTTTTTGAATGAACCTTTATGCTCAAACTTGTTTAGATCAACTCAAAATCCTTCTTGAAGTAAGTCTTGCCAATTGGCAGCTGTTTTGAAATGCCTGCAGTCATTTATTTGAGCAGTTATTCTTAACAGTTGTATTTAATGAATCTCATAAATGAGCGAAAATTAAATCATCCCTGGCTTATAAGAAGTGTGTGCACTGGCACATGAAGATGTTAATACAGGGTTTTTAGATGAAGTTGTGTTAGTTGAAGTATCTCAAGCCATCTTATAACACCTGTGCAGGACAAAAGGCTTTTTTTTGTCAACACAAATGCATTTAGTCACAAAGCCAAAAGCATCGGCGGGTTTGGCTTCTAATCCTTAGATGTGTTTTTTCCCACAGAGTCTAAACCAGATTTTGGCTTTTCTTTGACATGATGGAATAATTAATTTGTGAAAACGACAGTATAAATCAAACGTGTTAGCAGATTATGTGCATGCACATTTGGAGAAAACTCAAGCCTAAAAAGACCGTAACAATGTCTCACTGTCTTCATATTCAAAACACATTTTTGGCTTTTTAAACCAAATGCATATTTTAGACTATCGTGACTCTAAGCTCATGTAGTTTATGTGATTTGCTGCTTCTTAGCTGCGCTGCAGGCACTGCTGTGAGCCCCCACGGTTCAGCGTGTAACCCCTGTAATGAAGGCTCGAGCCCTCCTCTGACATGTTTTTTGTGGGTCTAATAAATGTGCCGATTTCTGGACTTCAAGAAGTCCAAAAGAGTGACAAAGAAAAACTGTTCAGGCTTCAGAAATCCTGGAGAACCTTTGCTCAAGACCACTTTAAGAAGTCACAGCAAGGTCTGGCCTTCGTGGAAGCAAAATGCAAAGAAATGAGGGGTGGCTCAAGACTTTAGCACACTAACGTATGTTCAAAGTGTATCATCAAGCAGCCTGTAGAGGTGGTGCAGCAGACGGAGACTTGGATGAAGCTTTGAGTGACCAGGATGAGGTGGAGCGGGAATGTGAGAGCACGGCACCGAGGTTTACAGTACAGGAAAGAGAAAGCTCACAGGCGGTGGGCAGGAGCAGAGTGCTGATGACAGGACTGGGTTTGTTGGTGTGGGAAAGTGCTGCTTTGTTTCTGTCGTGATCAGACGACGGTTTTTGGCATCCTTTGTTTTGGCTGGCGACCCGCTGAGGGTTTACTCTGCCTTCTGCCCTGTCACAGTCTGGGAGAGGCTGGTTCATTGGCTTTGATTATCGTCACCTGCACCTTGTTACCCTGCTGTGTCCACCTCTCTTAATTACCCTCTTGGGTATAAATAGTGTTGTCCTCCCTTTAGTGTCTGTTCTTCTCCCTGCTGCTTTGTTTAGGTTCTTGTTTTTGTTTCATGGACTTTGTCATTTTGGACTCTAATCAGCCTCAGTAAAAGTTTCTTTTTGTTTATGTCTGCCTGTCTTTGAGTGTGCACTTGTCTCCTATCTGCCTGCAATTTATGATAAGAATAAGGCCTTGGGAGGATTTCTCTGTATTTTTAACTCGTATATTTTAGACAGAATGTCTTCCATTTAATCTTAGACTAAACCTAACACTTATGCCAAGAAATCTACCAATTTCATGATTATTTGTTGAAGACAAGTTAAAAAAAATGAATAAAAGTGAAGTTGATTAAATGCCATCCTGTGAGGATTCACATCAAAGCCACTAAATGTGTTCAATGTGTCATACAGGCTCCCTCAGATGGCATTCAGTTATTAAACCTGTGACAAACCAGTTATAAGGCACAGCCAGATTCATGGAAGTAAAATAATTTTAGGAATAACCGTTAAACCGTATTATGAGGGAAGGTCTGTGAATATTTACAGTTTTGTTCTGATCAGATCTGACTGCTGATTCTACAAAAACAATTCAATTAAACATAATATATGTAATGCTTAAAATAAACAACCCAAAAACGTCCCCAGAGGCCTTCCAAGATGGACAACCAAGTGGCCAGACTGGCTTGTTAAAGGCCATTTCTCTTTATGTCCACCTCCACTCCCACATGTCGCTGCGCTCCTTTAAATTCTTCTCATCGTGACCTTAAATCTGGTGGGCTGTGGGAGCAGCGCCATGTGACAGAGGAAACACTCATTTCGGATGAACACTAGAGGGAGTTCTTCAGCTGAGCCCACAGCAGGATGTCCTCTAGTTAATTTGATGCAAATTGAGTGTAAATTTCAAGTAGGCCTCTTTGTGTCTTGGCTATGATTGTTTTAAACATCTGAACGGGTCTGCATGTGGTTCCCTCTGTCCAACACACTCAGCTCCGAGCTGCAGTCACTAACAGGCCACATCTCCATATGTTTTGTCACTTCCATGGTCGTGAGCCAGCTCTGCACTCAGTGTTTTAAGTTCCTTTGTCGCTCTGGCTAATGTCAGGGGGGGGCCGCAACGGACAAAAACGCCTTGTTCTCGGTCACTGCACATCAGCTGAGCTGAGACTGTGAGTGAACGATGAAAAAGGAAAAGGTAAACAAAGCTTTGGACTGTTTGGGTGCCCATCAAAGGGCACGCTGACCACCATTTTTTGTTTTTTCCTCAAGGGGAAATGTGTGGGAAGTACCACAATGTAACTGAGTGGAATATGACAGTGTAGGGTTAGAAAGCATCTCTCCATGAGGAACTGTCCCTCACGCTTTGATGTGTGACTGCAGCCTGAGATCTTTCACTGTCTTTGTGCTGAACAGCAGGCTTTGTGTCATTATTTGCCCTCTGGGTCTACAGACAGTACAGTAGACACTGTGCAAGGCTCCAAAAAAAATGCCAACTCAGTATGCTTTAAAATCTTTGTCTGATTATGAAGAGCGAGGACAAAGGCCAGCAAAGACCCCTAAAAGAGCGCACACACATATTTACTGCTTGCTGCAAATGTAAGGGACTGTGTGAAAATTAGCAAGCACATCAGAGAGTGAAGAGACAAAAAGAAGACGCTGGTGTGATAGTTTGTTGTAAACGGAAGGTTTTTTAAATTCTTTAGACACAAGCATATAATTTCAGCTTCACGTCTTGTGAATTATGTAATAAATATTTGTGGTTTTGTTGTATAACTAAATAGAGGTGTGGTTACATACGAACCGAAGCTGCACAAACCGTGCAAATGTAAGCTGTAAGCAGCTGCTAACAAACATCCATTCTCTTCTGGGTCGCAGGGGCAGCAGCCTAAGCAGAGAAATTCCCTCTCCCCAGCCACCCCCACCAGCTCATCCGAAGGGACCTGACGGTGTTCCCAGGTCAGCCAAGAGATAGGATCTCTCCAGCGAGTCCTGGGTCTGCCCCGGGGCCGCCCCCCAGTACGACATGCCCAGAACACCTCACCCAAGAGAGGTGCCCAGGAGCATCCTGATTAGATACCTGAACCACCTCAACTGGATCCTTTTGATGTGGAGGAGCAGCAGCTCTACTTTGAGTCCCTCCCAAATGGATGCACTCCTCACCCTATCTCCAAGGGAGAGGCAGCCACCCTTCGGAGGAAGCTCATTTCTGGTGCTTGTATTCATGATCTCGTTCTTTTGGTCACTACCCAGAGTAGGGATGTAGATCAACCGGTAAATCGGCGGCTTTGCTTTCATGCTCAGCTCCCTCTTCACCACGACAGTTGATCTCCCGTTCCCTTCTCCTGTCACTCGTGACCCAGAGATACTTGAACTCCTCCACCTGGGGCAGCAATTCGTCCATGAGCCAGAGTAGGCACTCCACACTTTTCCGGCTGAGGACAATGGCCTTGGACTTAGAGGTGTTGATTCTCATGCCAGCCGCTTCACACTCGACTGCGAACCATACCACTGCGGGCTTGAAGCCACCACCCGATGAACCCAACAGGACCACATCATCTGCAAAGAACAGAGACAAAACTCTGAGGCCACCAAAGAAGGAGCCTTCCACCACTATTGGCTACGCCTGGAAATTCTGTCCATAAAAATTCTGAACAGTCCAACACCCACAGGAAACGAGTCCGACTTATTGCCGACAATGCGGACCAAGCTCTCGCTGCAGTTGTACAAGGACTGCAACAACGGGCCAGACACCCCATACTCACACAGCATCTCCCACAGGATACCCCGAGGGACACGGTTGAATGCCTTCAAAGTCCACAAAACACATGTAGACTGGATGGGCAATAACCCTAACCCACATTCACTCAAATATCCTCTAGTGCATAAATTGCTGGTCTAGCGTTCCGCAACCAGAACGAAAACCACATTGCTCCTCTTGAATCCGAGGTTTGACTAACAGACAGATTCTCCTTTCCAGCACCCTGGCATAACTACAAACAGTGGAAGCTTTTCTATTTCCCTCTCGTCGCCTCTTTGTATTTCTCGGTTTTATACGTTGATGAACCTGGGTCATAAAGCTGTAAGATTTGCTTTCCACAGAAGCATTTACATGATTCTTTGCATCACTGCCAGGAAGCATCAAATCATGGTGACATCAGCTTTTGTGCAGGCTCTTTGTGTCTGAACACATCCAGTGCATACAAATGAACTCAAACCCTGGGTTAACCTATGCTAACCCTAACCCTACAGGGAGTCACATGATTCTGCACTGGTCGTCTATAAAGAATGCAGACCATCATCTCCTTTGCAGTCAAAATACGTGCAGCACCCAGTAACATGGACTATACTCTTTGTGTTTGTGATGCTGGTGTTCCTTTAGTTTAGACCCTGCCCTGGAGAACCAACCTCTGCGACCGGCATCTTCTCACATCACTTTCTTCATCTGTAATGATTGCTGTTCTCCCCTGATGCTTTCTTGTTCAAACCAACCTTTCATTCACTCAGTATTCTGCCTGCCCATGACTGCGTCGATATCCATCTACACCCTGTTCTTGTGTTTCACTGTTGTTTTTCTTTGAAAGCTTTCACATCCGCACTGGTTGCACACCCATCATCCTTCAGCCTACACGCACAGACACAAATGCAGAACCACACATTCAGGTTAACTGTAGATGTGCCACCAATAACCTGGTGGAAGTAAAGAGGCTGGCGTGGCTGCTCTGATTGACAGATTGATGAAGACCTTAGCTGCCGTGTCTCTTCACAGGCTGTGCTCTCAATGCTTTTGTTGCTCTGGCACTGTCAAAATGGAGGAAGTGTCTTCTTCTCGATCGGCGCTTGGACAGCGCGTGACTTGTTTTGGCTTACAAGCATAGACTAGATATAACTGCAACCAGTTTAGGAAGGTACTTCTTAGACACGTATGCTTGGGTTTGCAATAATGTGTATTTGTGATAATGTTATAATGTTTAATGATGCTTTTTCTCAGCATGATATACACCAAAACCTAAAGAAAAACAACCCAAATTGTTTCCATTCACACTTAGATGGAGAACGGCCTCATATTCATTGTTCCAGCTGTGGTACTGATAGGAGAGCAACAGCACGTGAACAACACATTCATCTCATGTGAGTAACACTGACTGTAGACAGAGAGGGGGGAGGCACACCAAGGAGGTAACCACACCAAAGTCACCATCATGCCACCAGGGTACATTGTGAGGCTCATTAAAGTGCATTAAACAACCTCCCTGCGGAACAATGAGAGGCCCCGGGGCCCTGAGGCAGAGCCCGAGGGTGGCTGGGACTGATATGAAGACCCAGGGGATCCTGTTCACCCAGGCCTGTCACTACCACACTCTCATCCACAGCTGCCAAACTCCATTCTCCTCTGATTCTGTCATCAGCCAGTCAGCAGGCAAATACCGTCTGGAGCTAAAAGAAAGGATAAAACACAAGCCTGTCAGCACTCAGAAAACATAATGCTGTTCTCATTTGGCTCCTAAATTGTAGTTACAGGAAGCTAGTGTGGGTTCATGACTGTGTCAGAGTATATTGTAAGCTTATGATCAAGCCACCAGTCATGTCTGTATTTGCTGTATTTCTTGGATTGTTAGCAGAGTAAACTGATCAATGGAGACTTTCCTCTCCATATGCCTATATTTCCTGCTAGTTCAGGAAATGCCTGCTTAGAATTAACGTGTAATTAATTGGGAGTGTACTGATTGAGTATCCCTAATATTTTTTTAATTGTTACTTTTATTTGTTCTTATTCTTTATTTTGTGTATCATTACCGTGCGTGTTTTATTTGAAACATTCAGGGTGTGGGGTTTTTATATTTCGAATTTTTATTATTTAATTTTTTTCTGTTTTTTGTTTTTGTCGTCTGTACTTGTTTGTGTTGTTGAGCGAAATTACATTTAAATTTTAAACATAAAATATACGCATACTTTTATTTGTTCGAATAATTAAATACTTCATTAATATTAATTTAATTGTTTTATTATTTTATAGTTTAAATAACGTCATTTATTTATTTATTTGTTTGTGTCAGATTTTCTTCTTCGTTTCCTTTTTTTTTCTGTCCCTGCTGAGAGGGGGGGGGGGGGTCCTTTATAGTGCGCTCTTGTACGGTGTCCCCATACTACAAACTGCTGCGAGCGCCCTATTCCTCGGGCAAAACTTGT